>WAAD01027014.1:7579-24832 GCA_013389945.1 Fregata magnificens | reverse complement strand
TTTTTTTTTTTTTTTTTTTTTTTTGAAGGATAAGGTGGGGGAAGAAGCCCAACCTGTAAACCTTGTCACATTAAAAGAATATATAAGTTTTGATAGAATTCCAGGTTAAGTTTGTCAATTCTGATGTTGCAAAAAGTGAATGAATTGGCATGACCTGTAGAAATCACAGGAAACATTTGAAATTTCTTCAACTGGCTGTATATCAAGCATACAGTGAAAAAAGCAAATAGAAGGAAAGTAGAAAAGAAGGGCAAAAGGCGAAATGGTTTGTGTCCATTTAAGAAAAAATCAATAATAGCATAAAATTGATTTAGTGCTTGTCATAAAACATAAATAAGTGCTGGAAAATAGAGAAAATTGAGTCTCAATTTAATCTGCACAAAAGCCACACTGTACTGATGAAGTGATCTGAGGAGAGAGCTACATAAAACCTAAAGACAGATACTTAATTGTCATATTAAAGACTCTCTTTTTCTGCCTGCTGGAGTCGAGGGGTAGGACCCATTAATCATGTGGATAAGGGGCATTGAAATCAAATCTCAATTAAAATCTGTTCAATAATGTCTCTAATATGTTTTTCAAGCATTAATTTTTTCCCATCGATTCTACACCCCATAAATCAGATATGTTGCAGTGCATGTAATAGTTTATGGAGGAGAGGATTATGGTTTTATGAGCTTAATGCAGCAGAACCATTGAATTTACGCAGGCTAAAGTTTTATGTCTGTTGATCATTTCTATTGTTTTCTGTGGATAAAAATTCTTTGGGATATAAACCTAAAACATTTTTTTTTCCATTTTTCTATATGTGTGTGTGTCTGTGTACAAACATACTCGCACAAAATATCAATGTATACCTATGCCCTGTCTTACATGGCCCTATTTGCAAAGATGGTTGCTGAAGAAGATACTCTTTTTTTTAAATTAAAGACTGTGGTTTTGGAGGGTGAAGATAACAATCTCTCAAGAAAAAAAGACAGCCCTCTTTTGTACTATTACACTATGTAATGTCTGGTGAAACACTGACAATTGCATGGATATCGGCAACTCAACTTTTGGCTTTTAAATGAATCAAAGATGCTTTCAAGCTGTGATCATAAGAAGTTTTGTATAAGATGTAAAATTAGTTTGTAACCACTTTAGGATGGAAAAGGTCTAGTCTTTTTGCACTTGGAGAAGTGTTAACCCTTGCTAAATTCTCATTTCAGCAACTATATTCTTCACCCGCATTTCCTGACAGGTACAATTGGCTATATCCTTCTTCATTTCCTGTCATAAGGCCTTGTGTGGGTGTTGATATATACTGTTTCAAAGCTGACAAGTTCTGCCTGACAGTCAGCTGCATTTTGCTGGTTGGGTAAATATTGTTTCATGACCAAATCTACTCTTACTGAAACAAAAATCAAAACTCATTTTTATTTCAGTGATGCAGTATTTAGGCCACAGTTCATAAACTCTTCTTGAGACTGCTGGATATGCAAGCAATCCAATATATTTTCATCTTAAAGAAGTATGAGGTGCAACTTCTCATCATCTTTTTAAATACTCTTGGTGAGTAGCTTATTCCAGCTAACTGAGGCTGACTGAAAGGTGCACAAGAGCTAAGACAGCTAAATTCCTGACATCTGGATGTTTGTTTTGCTGAATGTATGCCCAGAACTAGTGAAGGCGAGGACCACTGGTAAGGACTAATAGGTGTCACTAGGGAGCGTCCTTTGGCCTTACCAGGCCTTTGCTTGTCTTAGCAGGGACAGTGGGAGGGACCGTTCCCTCACCAACACCGTCCTAAATTCCTTTCCTCACACAAACAATTCCTCTGGCTGAACAACGAGGTTCAAAACTTCTGATCAAACAAACATGACGCCTTTAATTGCGAACACTGGGCTAATGATGACTGTGTCATGTATTTAATTCCACTCATCACAACCCCCACTTCTGAACTGTCACACAAGCAGTGGCAAAAAATCCTGTGCGTTTCAGTGAGTTTTGGCTCAAGACTGTCAGTTCAGAATAGTTAAACTGTTTGATGGATATTTGGTGCAAGGTGCAATTCACAGTAAGACAAAAGTGACATTAAACTGTGTGCCGCCAATATTCTGAGTCAGGAGCTCTAGATCACTTAGAGAGGCACCACAAAGAAAACTATTAGCTATAAAGTTACCATACGGCCCAAAATAGTCATGGAATTACATTCTAGTAACATGACTGTCTCCTGATGCCTCTTACTGTCCTAAACCATTCCTGCACCAGAAGCTGTGATGAGACGCAAAGTCATATAAAGCCTGTCTGCTGTCTTACACCCATTCAGGATCTCTCTCCATATAGAATAGTTAATAACCCAAGAGTTAATTCATAGTTAATGACCCAGGAGCCATAGTGCAGGCAGTGTTGGGGGCTATGGGCAATGCATTGTTTAAAAATTAAAACAGAATTTCATTTTTATAAAAATTTGTGTCTTCTCTGTTGGTAGCGTGGTTACACAAAGGAAACACGCTAATGCTGAAAGACGAAGTAAAAAATAATGAGACAGAAAATTAAATTGCAAACGTGCTACTCTACTCTATCCTAATAATACATTTCTCTTATACAAATATAGGAAAAAAGTCACTCCGAAATTACACAGTAGTTAGGCACACTGCTTTACTGCAGAAGAGTGTACATGAGAATACTTAAGCACTGCTACTGTTAAATACATTTTTTATTATTTTTACCAAATCGCTATATTAAATAAGAAGAGGGGATGGGATACCAGTTTGTGTTATAGCTTAAAGTTTCACCAGCATAGCTGTGTCTGAAATGAGTATGAAAACTTGACAAAGGTGTCCCAGCAAAAGAAATTAATTCACACACAGTTCTACTAGGGAAAATTGCTTTGGTTGATACTACCTGTCACCCCTTCAAGTTTTCATAACATAATTCCTACAGGTTAACTTTACAGGCAAACATTTTTTGGTGTAGATACAACTGTAATTTAAAAATATTTGGATTTTAGAGAGAATGGGGTTTCCTGCTTATCATTTTTAGTAACAAAAGACCAAAATATGTTGAGTTCAAATGTGCTTTGTATATCTAGTAAAGGATGTATTTTAACATTGTACAAAATTAGCCTGTGGAACTCATTGCTACAAAATGACAATGAATTGAAAAGGCTAAAAAGAAGACTGTAGATTTATCTCAATCATAAAAAGCTTCCACAGTTGCATCAGATAGGATAAAACATTTTTAAAGGGGATATAAACCCTCGTGCTTCAGGTCACAAACAACAGAGAAGATTTAGAAATACACCTAGAGCCTATGAGCAGATTATTCTGCTGAGGTGTGCCATACCTTTTCCTGAAAAGTCTGATGCTGTGTTCAGGATACTATATCTCTTGTGCACCACAGTCCTATGGCATATCTGTATGGATGCTTGAAACTTTTAGGTACCCTCACCATTCAGGCAGTTTCCCAAGTGTTTTGCCTGCCAAATTTTTCTGGCTAATCCTTCTAGTGGTTAATTCACTAGAAGACGTCTCTTCCAAGCTGACACCCTGCATTATCAACTTTCATTTGCTCCATGCATCTTACTGGGAAAGCTGCTTCTTGAGACTTTGGCTGGGCTGTTGAGCGTGATGAAAATGGTACCACTGATCTGCAAGGCCACAGTTCTTCTGGGTGTAGAATGTCTCTTTGCCAGCCACCTCATTTCTGTTTTTAACACTAGCCACATATAGAAGTAAGAAGAAATATTTTCCTCGTAATTCAAAGAACAGAAAAAAACCCCACCCGTTAATGTTCAAAGATGGACTAACAAAGCTATATTATATCTTAATATAACTTATATCTTAATTCAGTTTTAACAGATTCTGTTTCCTCCAGCGAAAAAGCTGTCAGGAATCCTACACAGCTGGGAAGATTAGCCTAGGCTGGATCACAACTCAGGGTCCAGGATGTTCTCAGTTACTCCCCAAAATTCCATTCAGATCCATAACTTTGCCCTGGTAATTTCCAGCAATTCTAGAACTCAATTCTTAATTAAGATGTCAAACTTTAACACTTTTCCCAAAGGATTAGTGACTGTCCCCTGCTAATTTTAGAAATATTGATGTCCCTGGGGCATAGTTATGTGAAACTGCCTCTTGCTAGACAGTGAAAAAACATTAGTAATTAGTAATAGCGCACTACTTAGGTAAATGCATTCTTTCAACTGGCAGGCAGGGATCAAACCTCAGTATCTAGCTCTTTATCCATTAAAAATACAGTCCCTGCAAACACATAAATGGATTACGTACTAATATCCTAAGGAGCACAATGGATATAGACCATTTGTCATTGTTCACTGAAATTAAACTATAATCACACAGTTCAGGGAAGTGGACTTGGGATGCGTGATTTCTAATCTGGTTTTGAAGGACACCGTGACAATAGGATAGCTTTTTCTATGATCACATTACACAGTTCCAAGAGACCACATTACGTATTATTAAATAGAAACAATAGTTTTTGTGTCAATACACACAATATAACAAATAAGGATAGTTCTTCTGGTTTGTGTTTCACTATTTCTTCTTATACCTTGGTTCTTTTATCTTTCTTCAATCTGACATTCTCAAGAGGAAACAGAAGACTGCTGAAAGATCAGTAGTACCTTGTGAGGAATGAGGAAAGGTGGTGTTTAAGGTGTAGGAGCCACTGGAATCAGGTATGTGGCTGGAAGAAGGTGGCTGAGGCAGGAATGGCGATGGACAAAGATGAGGATAGAGCTACACCAAGCATATTCTAATCAAGCTAGAAATGGAGGGGAAAATAAGCAACTAAAGCTTATGTCCTACCAATCTTGCTTCTCTGTCCCAGCAGTGACCTCAGGACTTCTCAGCTGTGGTGGTTCATTTGGTTATTCCCTCCTTCCCAGGCAGCACCACATGTGTGGTAAGAGTGGCTGAACTCAGTCTAAGTCCTCCTGATAATTAAAGGTGAAAGCAGAATGGTCTGAAGGGCTCTTAGCAGCCACAAGCTTAAATTTTTTTTCTACTCTCTCATCAGCCCAGCTCCTTCCCCCTTGTCTAAACAGGAATTTCTTCAGTACTGCGCCCGGCTGTCTACCCAGCAGTTCTCCGATGACAAATCTCAGGATGTATCCTTTGCTCCAATTTAAATCTCCAGTCCCCTTTAAGTGAAAGTGAAAGATTAGAGAACTGCTGGTCACAGTAACTGAATCAGAAAGGCAGGATAGTGCTACAGGTACTTTTCAACAACAGGTCACTATCCCTGTTCTACCAAGGTCTGAGAAGGCTCAAAGACTTACCAAAGGTTACCTAACAGTAACCTTGGCAATGCCAAGAATAGCATCCCTGTGTCCAAAACGGACATGTCTGTCACTGGCCACGTCACTTCTTTTTCATGGCAAAAAGCAGCTTAACTACCAAGTCGTAGCTCTACTCTTACTATGTCCTAGTTTTTAGCTGCCCTTGTAATTTGTGCTGCCTCTTTTCTTGATTCCCAATCAGGGAAATGTTTAAACTGAATAATACACAGAAAGAGGAAATAAGGAGAAAGATCTTTCAAAAATGCATGTTATCTGTGGCTTTATTCCAAAGGCAAAACATTTGCTTTTCAAAAACACCATTATAAAACACTGATGAGAGAAGGAGTCCTTTGACAGTAACAGAAAAAAGGGGGCTGTACTTCACCAGGGATGCCAGTTTCTTTTTGATTCGTGGTTTTGCTATTCAAAATAAAGATTACGATCTTTATTTGATTTGATCTTGTTTGAATTAGAACAGTCCTAGAATTAGTAAGTGGAATGATACTTTCAATCCCTGAAAGGACTTTCAGCTTTCCAGCATAGTTGTCACACTTTCTCTCTCTGAACCTGAGATCTTCCATTTCCTTCAATGATCTGTACAGTTGGAATACTTAAACGTGTCAGAATTAAGCACCCTTTCTATCAGCGTGAGAGATATTCCCCACACACCCATACATGCAATACTGCTTGATGCTAGCTGTCAAAATGGAACAGCCTTTTTAAGTACAGACACCCTAGATCATCCTGTGAACCCAGGCAGAAAGACTCGCTACTTTGGTTTTCTGAAACCAGCACCGCTACACGCTGCGACAAAAAACAAACAAACAAAAAACCAAGAGAAAAGTGAGTATTGCTCCCCTTACTGCTTCCCTTCAACAAAATCTCACTGGCATTCACTGCAATAAAACCAATCACAATGGAATCATTTTATATGTGTGTGACTCTCAAATATAGTTCCCCAAGCTGCTGTTCTAAATTAACAGCAGTTAAGCACCCATTGACAGAGACTTAAAATAAATCGTTACCCAGTGGACTCCCCTGTAGTCACCACACGTTACTCAGAAGGTGCAGAGAGTTCCATCGGAGCTGTGGCAGTGTTTATGCATTTAGTTGTGTTTAGGTTATGAAGAAATACCCATTTTCTGTGTAAACATCTCTTTTACAATGGCTTCTCAATACCAGCAGATTGCAGTATCAAACATAGGCCTCCCTTTAACCTGACTCTGAAAAACTTTTGATGAATATATTGTTTAAGATTTTTTGCAGTAAGTCACAGAAGCCTTAATTAAATGCAAACTGATTCCTTCAAATCTTTCCTGTGACAATGCAGGCATGAATGGAACACATCTGAGAGCTCACACAGCTCTAGTTTTCATGCAAAAGACTCAAGTCCCATGAGTGAGCCAATTACAAATTATAGTGTAGGTGAACGTGTTCTTTCCCATTCACTGGAGCTGATTCTGTGTCATTAAATCTGATATCTTAGAAAGGAAGAAAAGGCTTTTCATATCTCATTAACATTACAGAGGAGAAATGAAATTAATTCTATGAAAGATGAGAGCTATGTATATGGAACTAGTTCAGTTGCCTACATTTTAATAAGTCTTTACAGAAAGCCAGAGCCATATCCACCACCAAAAGGCTCGCTAATCCTCTGTGGTGTCTTGCACTGACCTCATTGGCATGGACTTGTTATTGGCTGAGGTTCCACCACTGTTAGGCTTAAATCAGCTAGTGTGAAATTTTAGCTTAGTGTTAACTGTGCCAAAATCCATCTTTGGCGCTCTCAACCTTTCACCACCCAAACGCTGAACAGTGGCACCAGAACAGCAGAATGTGGCTTGTGTTATGAATCTATGAAGGCGGAGGCTTAGATCTATATAAAAGGGCCATAATTTACAGGAAACTTACTGTGAAGGAAACTTTAGTCTCTCATATATATTTACAGTTGCACAGTGCAAGAGTCACCTAATCTTGACTGGATGATGTTCAGAGACAGAAAAATCATATTTTTTTCTTAAAAACCTACACGTCATCAAACTTGGAAGCTGGCCATATCTGTCCTTGATACATTTACTGTAGAAAGCTGTTATAGTGGTATCTAAATCCAACTGCCACACATTTGTCTACTGCTACTCCTCTTTTGGCCTGGACTAGCACAGGCACATGTGTAAATAAACTTATGTATATGCCTCATGTGCCAGAGGCAGTAAAGCAAATACCATTCAACATTGATGATGTAGTGATACTCAGAGTTACTCTTTGCCACATCCATTTCCTGGGGGTTTTTTTGTTTGGTAAAATCCATTCTGGCTATTAATGCAGAGCCTTGTGTAACAGGAGTGACCCTGAGGCTGTTCTAGACTATATTCAAATCCAAAGTCTGATGAGTTCTAGCAGCCTGCAGTTGTGGTTCACGGGAGCTGCAAATATCTTTTTCTCCACCAGACATGTCCTCTATATCAGCATGTTGTGACACAGGAGGCAAAAGACCAGAAAACCTTATTATCAAGGACAGGAATAAAAACCTACATAGTTTTAAATTATAAATGTTTAACATTGGCATTTTCACTGCGGCATTCTTTGTCTCTTAAAAAAGCGCTAAGAAGAAATTTTATAACTTTCCCTCATTAAAAACCCATTCATCATAGAGTGCCTCAGTAAAAAATAGATGATTCGTGCATGATTCCATTAAGAGTTTATATGATAAATACATCTTGCTTGTAACACTTGTTATGGTGTACTTACTGAAGACGGAGTTACTTAATGATAGCAGAGTTCAGGATGTCTACAATAAAGCCTTCATAATTAACTAATTAATTACAATTATGTGATTTAATTATCTTGTTCCTCTTCTTTTTTTTCCAAACTATTTTCTTTTCTTTCTGAAAACGTTAAAAACCACAAGCCCCAAAGAACCCAGAATGCCACCATACAGTGGGACTGTTTCAGTCAGTAATGGGGTTGTTAATTTTGTTTTGTAGGCATTATTGATAGTTTTTCTGAAAATACAACACTCTATTATGACTTCTAACTTGTACTATCAGAAAATTTCAACCACTCAAAGCAGTCACACAAACTGTTGATTTGGCAAAACTCAGAGGGGGACACTCTTTAGAGCAGGATAAGGGCAGGAAGAAAATGTGTGACTTGGAAGAGAGAGGGCCAGAGCATCTTAAAAAGAAAATAAAAACCCCTACTATTAGTAGTGAAAAAGAGTATAATTCAGTGGGACAAGTTTGCAAGGATACACTCACAGAATTCCTCCTACTTTGTGCCACAAGGAGTATTTGATCCAACATCCAGATTGCCCAAGAATTAACAGATTCAGAAAGAGATTATAATTTTTGTTAAGTAAAACATAAAATTCACCCTATTTACTACGGAAAAAAAAGCAAAGTAAAAGTGAGGATCATCTCACAGTGGATTACAGAACTATTTCCAGAATCGCCACACTTACAGTTAGAAAAATTTGCTCTCTGATTCTGCAATCTTTAGTTTTCTGGGGTTGATTCAGGAGGACGCTGAAGCACCTAAGTTCTTCTTGTATCTGGTCCCAAAGTGAATGTTAGGCACCTAAACACCTTTGTGGGTCTGACCTGTAGACCACAGTCCGGGTCCCAAAGTGAATGTTAGGCACCTAAATACCTTTGTGGGTCTGACCTCTAGCCTACAGTCCTAACCAAGAGTGATCACTGTAGCAGAAGCAACCACAAACTGACAGCGTGAGTAAAACTGCTCACTGTTTCTTTAAGTAAAAGTAGTGGCAAGGCCCTGTGGACACCAACAGGCTTTAATGGCCCTGACCGTCCTCAGCTGGGAAATCTACCCATGGGTCCAGGAGCTCTAGTGAAGCTTAGCGCCCCCCACACCACCTCCCGCCCTCCCCCCTGCTCTGGTCTTTGGTAGCCCAGTCCTTGGCCATGGCCTCTGGATGGACCTCGAACCCAGGTTATAGGCAGCCCCATTTCTGCTTGTGTTTCTTGCCATTGCGCCTTGCTGACTGGCTGCCACGGACAGCCCCAGCTGTGCTTTGTTACCTCACCCAGTCTGTTGAGAGAAGCTCGCATAGCCACCAGCCCTGCAGTGTTTGGGGACTGCGCCCTGGCCAGGGAGGTCACTGCTCTTCCTGCCTGTGCTGTGGCACACTGGCTTGTCTTTCCCTGTAGAGCAGCCTCATTTTTGGTGCACTTTGACAAGTGGGGCCTTATGTATGTTAGATAATACACAAGTGATCCTGTAAAGTGTATCTCTAAAGTTTTGTACATGCTGCCAACTCTCTGTTACCCAGGATATTGCAGGGATGGGGATGAGAACTGTGATATCCCAAATGATGGAAAAATGATACGATAGAAGGTACAGGTGGGTGTGCAGAAACTACGTGAGCTGAGTCAGCTCAAGTATACTGGTGTGTATTAGCACCATCTTAATAATTGCTTTGCAAAGCCACTGGAGTATCTTGGTACTCATGGTATGAATAGCATTCAGCGTGGCTAATGTTTTGATAGCTGATAGTATACCAAACATGTGCATATATATTTATATCTGTATGAATTATAAACACATGCAGCTTTTGAATGTACATGTTTGCATAAAAATTTTGCCAGTATTATGTAAAACATGAACAATGCATATTTTACAAGTTCTTTAAGATGAAGGTACTTTATAAATTTGCACTATTGTACTGTTACACTACAGTAATATTTTTCTTGTTTTGCTATTGTTCTGTATCTCTGCAAAGTCATACTTTAGGTGAGAGCATCCAGTGACTTTGTGATGTGTCTCATGTATTGTCTGTTATTATTGATCACTTGGGAAAAGGTGTCCTAATGTCCACAGCTGAAGATGCTGGAGCACCATTCTAAATATAGACATATAACCATTGCTAACTGTCAAGTACAGCAGCTCTCTAGGCTCTTTAGTTTCATATATCCCCATCGAGCAGCTGATGTTTGAGAAAAGGCAGTGGCTCTATTTCTTTCCAACTTGTGTGGATGTCAGAGTTCAGCTGAATCCAGCAGAAATAGAGCTAAGAAATTCTATATAAATCCTCACTGAGCTGTTTGTTCCAAGTAGAAGACATGCTTTTTTTGTTTTATACTACAGGAACGGTTTATCAAGATAAACATATCTTACAAATCTGGAAAAAAAAATAAACATTCTCCACAAAGTAGACTGTAAAACAGTTGTTTTCCAGAACTTCATCCTTTTATAATGGTCTTTTTTTGCAGGACTCAGCTCTGCTAAACTCCCTGCTACAATATCTCAGCTTGTTCTATTTGACGGCTGTTCCCCTGTCATCACTCATTTTCAGTGGGCAAGGGGGAGCAATTGCTGGGCATCAAATCATCATCAAGTAAACCAGCCTTGACACTAGTTAAAAAGGGAGATGGATGGTCAGTTGGCTTCTACAGAAAATATTCTCCTAAGTATCCTAGCAAGGTCCCTTGATACTAGGCTACTGCTTTTCTTTCTTTCTTTTCCTTTTTTTTTTTTTTTTTTTTTTTTTTATGGGAGCGGAGCAATCACCCATATTTCTTCTGGGTCATCATTTGATGGCAGGTTTTCTCAGGGGAGGAGCACAGAGGTTAGGTGAGTAGGCTCCGCATTCAATAATTAAACAGCAGAAATACAAGCTGTGAAGGAAACAGCTTCCTTGCACTCGCTTCCCTTGCCTGTAATGGGCAAGGGAACCTCCCCACACTTGTGTAACTTCAGGAATGCCAAATACATTACAGTGTACCAGCCATCGCTCATCTGTCTGTTAGCTCCCCTTCCCATAAATGGCTTTAAACATCTTTCAATTCAGAATAAAAAGTTCACAAGTAGCCTGAAAATTAAAATTAAGTACAGAGACCGTTTGTAGTTAAATAATATTAAAGGTCTGTGCCACTGTGGTTCTTTACATGCTTTAGGAGCACTGGGCTCTGGTCCTCAGAGTAACCTGAGAGTAAGGAAATCACCAAGTTACGAACTTCCTACAACTTCTCAATGATTTTGGCACTTACCTGGAAAGTAACTCTATGTGAGCTGTCCCCTTCACTCCTTCTAAACCCTTTTGGATGCTGCAGGTTTTCCTGAAGGCAAAGGTGGCTAAGCCTGGAAGGGACTTGTATGATTAAGGCCTAAATTACCAGTAAAAAACCCCAAACAACTGTATCGCTGAGCTTGGAGGAATAAAACTTCTTTTTTCTCAAAGTCTCCACATATAAAAAAAGATCTTTTCAGGGAAGAAGCTGCCAAAGCTCCGAACATCTTAGAAATATGTTCAAGATGCTTCAGAAACAACTAAATGCCCTTTTACTGCTCAGATGACCAGTTATACTGAAGACAGTTTGTACAGCTGGACCATAAAGGAGATGGTATTTGTCTGTTGGACTGTTGCATAAAATTATAGGGAAAATAACTCCACAATTTGATCATTTGTAGAATGATTAAATAAATCATGAATAACAGCAACTTTTATTAAAGTTTTGAAATGATACAACTGTCAGAGAACTAGCAAGAGGTATGACTTAGTTATATGGCTTTTGGGTAGTAAGTTTGTATTGCACATTGTACCACAGTAGGACCGCCTTTGGAGTCTTGCTGTACTTGTGCTGATATAGGAGACGTCACGTCTCTAGCACCAACTGAGGAGACAGCACAAATGTCTTCCTAAGGCATTAATCTTTTGTTAAAACTAAAATATACAGGTGAACACTTTGGAGTAAAGGACTATAACTTTGAAGGCACTTTTGCTCCTCTCATTACCTTTGTGCTGAAAGCCTGACAATAAAAAAAAAAAAAAAAAAAAAAAAAAAAAAAAAAAAAAAAAAAAAAAAAAAAAGGTTGAAAAAAAAAAAAAAAAAAAAAAAAAAAAAAAAAAAAAAAGGAAAAAAAAAGGAAAAAAAAAAAAAGGAAAAAAGAACCCCAAACTGTGTCAGAATTTGGAATTGGAAAAAATAGAACAAAAAAATTGTACATGCAGTGAATGTCTCTGAGTAGGATTTTTGGTGCTATCACAATATTATTACTACAATACAGGAAAAGCAATTTTGATAATAATTTTACAGGAGTGGTACAGAAGTTCCCAAAAGCATAACCCTTCTCAGATTTATCTTCCTACTGAGCTCTCATTAAAGTCAATGGGAATTTGGAGACTCTCTAATGGAGGAAAAGCCAGTACAAAGCATAAATGTTCAGACAGTGCCTCGAGGTCCTTACTCCAGCAAAATTTTATGTAAATCAGTGGAAATTTTGTCTCGGGGGGGAAATCAGAAATAAGCCTCCTTTTGTTTGTAGAGACTAAAATATTTAAAATGCTAAACCAGCAATAATTGTTAGTATGCTCTTAGCGTAATTGTTTAAAAAAATGTGTAGGGGTCAATCCTGCAAAATCCTGACATCTCTGGGAGGTTTTGCAAGCTGAAGAAAGCTCTTAGTGCTCAGCAAAGGGGAAGAGAGCTCAGCACTCCCACGGCCATGCCTCCCGAACACAGCACAGTCCCAGCTGAGGCAGGATGAAGAGCTGAGACCAGCCCGTGACAGCTTGATTGAGGAAGAAGAATAATGTAGTTGAGTGCCTTCTGATTTTAATTCACATGATGCTCTTTATTACCCTTAGGGATAAGAGGTACTATTTTAAATTCCTTTTAGCACTATTTATTTAAAACATGTTTTACCAGGATATGACCTGCATTTAAAGAAGTTGTATGATGTGGTGTCCTGGGAGAGTCCTGGGGTTATGTATTCATGGAAAATAAAAATACAGAAGAATATTAATAATTAAGCAGCATTTAGGCTTGCAAATATTTCTTAAGAGGTAAAAAGCAAATCTTTCAATTCTTATTAAGGAATTATGTATCATATGTAAGTAACATATAAACAATAAGTTTATAATTAAGTCATTATATTGTTGACTAGAACTGTTTCTCTGTTCAGTGTTGTATGGGATGGGATTTTCCAAAGATGCTGACTTACAGTCTGTGTATTCACTGGAAAAGTGAATGCCTGCATAGTAAAAATAAAGATATTAGTCTTTAACAAACCAGTGCTTTTCTATTGATACTAGAGTCAGAATTTACAAGTAGAAATACACTGAGTTTCTTATTTTCTTGATTCATGTCCATGATAATTGTGCAGTTATCTATACTACACTTTCAGAGGTCTTGCTGTTTTCATTCACTATAGAGGAAGTAATATGGACAAAGATTATTCTTAATGGATATTTTTTTTTTTTTTTGCATGGGGGAAGTAAAATACAAAACCAAATTCAGATACTCTGAGATTTTGTGATGTCTGTATACTGATTCAGGGAACTTATATGATCTCTATCAAAAAGAGACATACTATCACACGGTAGAATTGCTCTTTGTTAAAAATGAAAATAGTATTTATATTTGCCATTTTTAATGTTTTAAGATTGATGACTAAACTCTATATTATTACTGAAAAAAAGCTTTTTGTGTATTCTGACAAGGCAGCAAGTCTTCAGAGGTATGAGCCATCAAGTAGTATTGCAAAGCACAGAATAATGGACAACTATGAGAGTAATGGACAACTAAGTTACCTTGTCTCTCCTAGATATCTGCAGATTACCTGGTGGGGCATTTTAAAGTCTTCTGTATCAAGGCCTACTTGCTTGGGCTACTTGAGGGTGTTTCAAACTCAGCAATTTATCGAAGCTTAAAAAGTCTGTGTAATTGCTCCTTTTTGGGTGTGATTCCATGTCACAAATTTTCAGGCAGCCTGCTGGTTTGAAGGATGGCTGGTCTTTACTGCAGATTCCTGTCCACCGGTGTACTTCCACTCCTCAAACACAGGCACACTCTCAGCAGTGCCAGTTTGTGCATCCATACGCTAAACCTGCCCTTTGAAATTGCCTGATTTTTAAAAAGCCTTCCAAAAATGTTTTTTAACAAAATTGTTGTGTAGGTCTGAATTAGAGCATGACCATGCAAATGGTTGAATCAGTACAGCTCAGGGGTGAAGAGCCATGAGCAGAGAGCAAAACTGAGCAATGGGAGGGCCGGCAGCAGAGGAAATTAGCTTTTCAGCTGAAGGATTAGTGGAATCAAATCATATCCCTGGTGGAAGCTGACTCAACCAAAAGACATCAAAACACCCTTCATTGCTGGGTCTGGACTGGTCACAAGCCCTTCATTTTAGTTCTGCTTACCAGAAGAACTGTATGTGCCCACGGTAGCAAAGCTGGGGTAGTCATGTTTTTGTTCTGTGTTAATACAGACTTAACACCAACAGACCGTATGCACTGACTGATGGATGCTGCAAGAAGAGACATATACATTATAGTAGTGTGATATTGGAATTCGTGTGGCCTCCAGACGTTTCAGTTAGACTCAGGACTCAATAGTACTTAATAATTGATTCATATGAGAAAAGAAATAAAGTTTAAGAGATTTTTATAAAATATTTCTTTCTATTTTTATGACCATAAAAGATAAATGCAAATTTGATTGTTAATAATTGTTCAACCTAATCAGTGCTACTTAATTTAAATATTTTAAAATATTGATGCAAGAGAAATAAGCTTTATTTGTCAGCTATTTATCTCATAGTTTTGGAGACTGAAAAAACATGCAAACAAGCAGTATCTGCTTTACTGAATTAATGGGCATAATGATGTAATACTTCTAAAAATGTTATTTGCATTCAATTTTGTTCAGTAAGACGACTGATATATCCTCCTTTCTGTACCAGTGTTTTTCATTTTACTTGTATAAAAACAGATTAAAAAAGGAAGCTGAAAGCAGGCAAGAGGAGGTATTTTCATAGAGCAGTATTAAGTTATTGACAAGAGGGAAAATGAATACCACAGGTGGAACATGGAGATTCTCTATAGTTTCATAGAAAAATGTCTGAAATGGGAATCAAGGGACATGAGGCACTAAATGATGAAA
This sequence comes from Fregata magnificens, assembly GCA_013389945.1. Lineage (NCBI taxonomy): Eukaryota > Metazoa > Chordata > Aves > Suliformes > Fregatidae > Fregata > Fregata magnificens. The sequence goes on along the minus strand of WAAD01027014.1, from coordinate 9,646 downwards.
ACCTGACATCTTCCTTAAACACTGAGTTGTATGTACTTCTGGGATTTACATTCTCTGGTTTGGTCTTTATGCCTCTTTCTAACAAGTAGCTTTAACAAGATTTTGTCCTATTGTCATCTAAAAATCTGTCTTAGTATTCTCTTTGGGCCTGATTCTCTTCTTACCTGCCTCAGTGTAAATCAGAGGTCAAGAAAACCAGTAGAGTTAAAATGACTTGGAGATCACAGTAAGATCTTTTCTGTGAAGTTTAGTATTTCTGTGCACATATTCCAAATTGAGTGATTACAGGCATGTATAGCAATTTCTACCCACTGGGTTAAATTATTTTATCTCGGTTGGTTTTTACCTGTTAAAACCCCTCAGACATCTAAGTGACTTCAGTTTTACACTGAAGTTTAATATCAAGATCTGAGTGTTTTTGGTGTGTTTTGTTTGCTGTATTTTTGTATTGCTACCAAGTAAAGACAGATTTCCTCAGGGAGTACTTAACTTCCAAGCATTTTTTAACATGGGACACCTATTACTGAATTGTTACTATAACTTGTCAAATCCTTGTCTATAGGCACTGAAGACAGTGAGGTTATATTTATATTATGGGACAGAGGAACACTTTGTCATCCCTGGGTCTACGTTCTGTCCATGTTCTGACCCTGTATTCTGATAAACCTCAACTCTGATTTTGGTTTCTGTGAGAAAGAAGATGTGGAACATGTAATTCAATGATATTTTACATTATAATGAGATTAAGTGCAAGATTTTTCCTATCTCTGCTATGATGATGAAGTGGATTAGAGAGAAGTGAGGGTACCTCTATTCCACCAACACAATGGGATTGTAGTTTTAAGTGTCAAGGAGAGCAAGCTAACAGAATTGATACATTCCACTAATAGTAAATTGCCGTGGATGGTGGAGTTAGGAAGATTCATTTCCACATTGTCATGGTTTAACCCAGCAGGCAGCTAAACGCCACACAGCCATTTGCTCACTCCCCCCTGCAGTGGGATGGGGGAGAGAATTGGAAAAATAGTTAAAACTCATGGGTTGAGATAAAGACAGTTTAATAGGACAGAAAAGGAAGGGAAAATAATAACAATGATAAAACAATATACAAAACAAGTGATGCACAATGCAATTGCTCGCCACCCGCAGACCAGTGCCCAGCCAGTTCCCAAACAGTGACCCCACTCCCCCGCCAACCTCCCCAGTTTTTTGTTCAGCATGAAGTCATATGGTGTGGAATATCCCATTGGCCACTTTGGGTCAGCTGTCCTGGCTGTGTCCCCTCCCAGCTTCTTGTGCACCTCCAGCCTCCTCAGTGGCAGGGCAGTATGAGAAGCTGAAAAGTCCTTGACTTAGTGTAAGCACTGCTCAGCAACAACTACAACATGAGTGTGTTATCAACATTATTGTCATCCTAAATCCAAAACATGGTGTTATACCAGCTACTAGGAAGAAAATTAACTCTATCCCAGCTGAAACCAGGATACACATACAAAGGACTGGTCACCAAGGCCAGCTGGGCATGAAAGGGAGTAGCCATGCACCAGAATGCTTAAGCAGATTACTGGCTGAGAATTGCTTGGATATTCAGAGAGGAATTGCAGTAATGGCTATACTGTTCCTGGCACATGTACTTATGCTTAAAAATACTTTATGTGGATCTGAGTTGCAGTCATATTTGTACTAGAGCAAAAAACATACCCTGGGAGGCATAACTCCTTTCCAGAGCTCATCCTGGGATGTCAGAGTTTTGTGTCTTCAATCTGAGTTTGAAGATTCAGGCTTGCCCTAAAGGATTATAACATTTGCTAAATTGTCATTTTCCTTCAACAGGAGCTGAAAAGTGTGTTTACATTAGCATGCAATTTTAAGCCAATGCAGCTGAGTTCACTGATAGGTTTGACTGACAGTTGGCAACTTGTGCTTAGTATTCAATTTTGAAACATCTTACATCCTTCATTTAATAAAAGCATTTGAATTTCAGATTGTATGAAATACCTTATTCAGGCTACAAGGTAATACATCTTGCCTAACATGTTTTCTATATGAATGCCTTATTTGGCTATT
>WAAD01027013.1:4220-42951 GCA_013389945.1 Fregata magnificens | reverse complement strand
TGGCTTTATGGCATCCATATTAAAAATGGGTAATTTTCCTTATGGTCCCTGTCTTCCTGCTGGGTTGATAATGTTTTGATGTATTTTTCTTTTGCTCTGATGAGAGGTCTGCTGCTGCTGCTCTGACATATTCATTTGGATGAATAATTATAACTTGCACAATGTCAAGCTGAAGATGGTAGGGTTTTGTGCGTCATGACAAGCCTAGTAGCCAGTGCAGGTGTCTCACAGCATGATCAGCAACAGCCAGTGTATTCTGGCTCAGAGGAGACATTTTAGAGTAGTAAGAAATCAGCACCAAGGGCAATGCTGCTGCTGCTACTGCTGTAAGTGCCAAATAAATGCAGAGTGCTTCTCAATGACAAGTGCAAGAACATCTACTTATTTCAGTTATATTATTTTTCTAAATAACCAGATAAATGTGCTGTCTCCGCATTTTAGCATACACTGCAAGCATGGTTCTGCAGTTTCAGTGCATCTATCTTCTGCTGGCCTCGCATCAGGGTATTGTTTCTGTACTGACCACTGCCCACCTGGTTGGCTACATGAAGGTCACGAGAGTGGAAATTAATGACTAATGAGGTCATGCAGCCAGCCAACAATGAAACAGTAATACAAGATTCACAAGGTATAGTGGTATGAATGAGATTATTCTTCGGTTATTTTGATGAAAACACAGTAAAATGCGTCATAATTGTGCTTTTTCTTAGCAAAGGGGCTTCACAGACACCAGCTTTATATGCATCTCTAAATACAAAAATGGAGATGGTTGACAAGGCGCTTTATAAAGATTTCAGAGTGTTGGGTCTCAGTTTGATTTATGCTAAGGAGGGAGAAAATTGTTAAGCCACTGTTTGTGAGAAATAAACAGTTTCCAAACAAATCTAAGGAATCATAAATTATTTAGGTGATACAGGTGATCCCTTTTTCAGCCAACAACTGTTCACTTTATTAAATTGTGTTTTATCTATGAATTCAGAAAGGGCAAACAAATAACAGCACCTATAGTTTAGGCTACTTTACCTTTTTCATTAGGAGGCTTTGCAGTTGTTTTATTTTGGATAAGCAAATTTTGTGTTAGGAAGAATTTTAGCAAAAAAAAAATCTCAGAATAAAGATCGTATTTTAATCTTTTTTTTAAAACTAAATTTTAGTGCGTTGTGCTGTATTTACCTTAATTAGAACATTCTTACTACCATTTGATTAATGTTTAGTTCATCCAGGATTTGGAGCAGGTGTTTGAAATTTGGCAGAATAGCCATACAGGCATATAGCACTTCTTAAAAGTTACTGAAAGGCTTCCTGGATTTTATGGCAGGTGCAGACTCAAGACTTCCTCTTTATTCTTCCCAGCCTCTATGGCTCTAGAAATAAGAACCAAGTACAGAGTGACTTCTTTTCCATTCCTTCTTATTCCTTTAATTGAAGGAAACAGTTTATGGGCAGTGGGGATAAACTTGGGAAAGCATTTGAGTTGGAAAAAAGTAAAAAAAAGGAGAGAATTGGCATGAGGAGCTACCAGCAATGAGATGGAGATGAGAGTGCAGAGGATAGCAATGGAAACAAAAACGTTGCAAAACTACGCGAGACTCTTTCCTGGTTGAAGAGGAGGTGTGTTCCCCTCAGAAACAGATTGGGCCAGAATCTGATTTTCACTGACTGCCAGTTGTTGAGATGAATGGAGGATACATATAGTCTGATAGCACAGAGGTAACATTTGGGTCAAAGTTTTTTAAACCTCCTGGGGAATCATCAAAGTTGATAAAATTTTACGTTGTCTGTTTTCCTGTAAAATAACCAGTTTAACCCAGTCTCTACAAACACCTGTTTTCAGAAGTTAAGACCACGGAATCACAGCCCTCCAAATTAACATTAAATTGCTGTTCAGTCCAAAGGACTGTGTTGGTATAGCTTGTATCAGCATATATCAGATTTTTGCCTCATAGAGCCTTGAATAACTAGGACTTTGAGGCTGAATATATGCTTTGTTGAGAGAGAAAACTGCCTGTGCTGAGAGTCACTCACAGTGCCTTTTCACAAGTCGTCACTAATTGTATTATTTGTTTTTTACACTCGCGACTTGAAATTTGAAAAATCTGGAGAAGTGTTGAGTGTTTAAAGCTATGACTATGGTCACGGGAGGTGATGCTCTAATAAAAACAGTCCTCCTAAAGCCAGATGAAGGGATCTCAAGCTGAGTATTTTCTCAGTCTCTTATTTTTCTATATGAAAACTCAGAATCAGGCCATCTAATCTGAAAATGCATTTGGATGATAATAATGTTTTTGGGCTGCTCAGCTGCTGTGGTGGTCACTCCAGAGAGCTGAAAGGAACAGGACCGTTAAATCATGCAGCATATCTTTGTCAAAAACTTACCAAGCTCCCACTTGAAAGTAATGAGGTGTCCTGGGACTGTAAGGCTTTCTCAGGACCTCAGTGCTGTAACGGAGAGGAAGCCAGCTCCAGCTGCTGGTTTTGTATGAATTCACATTTGATGGGTCCTTCAGCCAGCCCTAGCTCTAGGTGTCTTGTACAGCTACCATAGTGTAGATAATAGTTAATAATCACATCTCCTCTTACGCTGTTTTGCTAGTCTAAACCAGTAAAACTTTTTTGACCTTGTCTAATGGTGGACTCTCCATTCCTCATCTTGGAAACTCCTTTGTCCCAGCTATGGTTGGTTTACTTGAGAAGTTCTGGTCAGAATCACGCGCAGTGTTTCAGCTTGGACCAGACCTGAGTGCCTTCTGCGCTGACTTTAGTAATGCCTGGTCAGCCTAGGGCTGAGGGACCACAGCTGCGGAGGGATCACNGCGATATCCACTTGCGCAAAAAACTGCATTAAGGTTTTTTTGACTATTCTGGCGCTAGTGTTTCCTTACCTCTGCTAGCTTGTCATTGCCTCTTGTATGGGCAGCTGATGTCAGTATCCTCAGTAGTCAGAAATAAAATGCAAGGCTGATAGTCTACATTAAAAATACCTTCATTTGTTGTAAGTTGTTGTGAAAGATTAAACTGCCGCAATGTTCTTTGGTTTTATAACAGATGTTTTGCCTGATGAGCATGGAAACCTAACAGATACAGAGGATGGAGTAACCAGTTTGGTTTTGCTAGTGGTTTTTAGAGTCAGGGCAGCCAGTGATGATATCCTGAATTATTAATGTCTCTTTTTCCAAAGAATATTTGGCATATTTCATACAAATTCTAATGCACTTGTACAAAGGTGTCCAAGAAACACAGAGTTTGTGCTGTTTGACATTATTAACAACTATCTTGGTGTAGTGGAGACAAAAAAAAGGCACGATAGCAGTCTTTTGTAGAAGCAATGCCCCAAAATTAGTTGGTTAATCAAATAAAAAGGAATGTTATAGTTTTCATGGTTTGCATGACAAGCATGTGATGTATTTAAATAGCCATAGATGCATTTATGTATATAGCAGGAGACAGCTGGCAGCATCAATGAAGCATGCAAACAAGATCAAATGAAGAGTGCATTAAAAAAAAAGATTTAACTACCTTTTTAAGAAACATCATTGAAAAATTACAATTAGTATTAAAATTAATTGGATTTTAAAACTTATCTGTGGGTTATAATCCCTTGATGTTTCTTTTTTCTAGTGAAACCCTTTGAATTCCCGGAAGATAAAGATAAAAATGATTATTAGAGGATTTATCTGTATGTGATATAGAAAAATGTAAAAAATCAAAATGGAAAGCAACTGTTGCAAGTACCAGAAAATTATGCTATTAATTTAAGTGTCATCAGAGCACAAAAGATCACATTTCAGGACTCTGTGAAAATTATTAAAATACTGGAAATAATAGTACTTAAGATGAAGATATTATACTCTAAGATGTGGTTAAGTGACTGACACTATTATATCACTTCAGGTATTATAAAAGTAACAAAATGCTTTTAAAGATAATAAGCGTTACATTTTGAGATTGGCAGTATTCACACTTTTCTGCTTAAGTGCTTTCCTACTTTAATATAATTTAATAACAGCAGGAAAAAATGTAGCATTTTATTTCTAAGCTACACCATTTCTTTCTAAAATATGTATGCACAAAATACAAAAACTTATTACATATAAAAATCATATTTCTTCATCTGAGGATGTCCATATGATTTGCTGCTTTTTGTCCAGGTGAGAAAGGAAGAACATAATTACTAAAGATTAAAGGAAACCATTCCGTGTATATTTTGTGTTATTTATAGAAAAATACCTCTTTAAGAACGGATCATTTAATTTGCTTTTTGTTTTTGACCCCGAGAACTTGTTCCCAGGGCAAAAGATAGCTGAAACCTGGCCCTTGTTACATCTTTTTTGTTTTTCAAAACGTACTTTACCATCTCTCTACCCGAACTGAAGAAGTCTTGTCAGTTCTTTCCTGTCCTTCCTGCTTTTTACTCATGCACGTAATTGTTCCGCTGTGTTCTGTGTAAACGATTTCAAAATATCCTTTGGTGCTCCCAAATGATTCCTCTTTTTCTACTCTTGAGTCTCCCACTAGCAACCCATCAGAGAAAACAAGTTCTCTGGGAAGAGTCTATCTCCAAAACACTCCCCCCCGCCTTGATCTCCCTTTGCTGCTGCCTTTGTCTGGTTTCTCGACGCCTTCGCTTTTTTCCCTGTCCTAGCTTCATCTCTCTCCACGAAGCCATGTTGTGATGGCTCCTTGTTCTCCTGCTGGTCTGCTCATGGCACTTCCAGTTCCTCCACTGACTCCATCCGACGCCAGGCTCAAACCCCGTATGGGGTATTCCTCCAAACAGAACTCATCTCCTTCCTCCTCCTGCCTTCCTCCCCTCTTTTCGGTTCCCTAAATTCATGTTTTGTACCCTCTGGGCATCTGCATTTGGCCAGGTGTTAACTTGGCTGCCTGCCGAGTGTTTTCCCTACTTGAAGAAGTCTTTCCCTGTAGAAAGGGTTACTTCTTTTGTGCTCACTGATGATTTTAAAAAGACTTCTTTTGCATTGCTGTTCTGTATATTGTCCTGTATGATGAAAGATTTTTCTGATTCCATCTAATCCACACTCAAATATTGAAATCCCTTGAGTGTAATCCTCTGGTTATCAGACGGTTTCTCCTTCTCTTACTGTATTTACATGGCTTGAAATCTAATGTTAAGTACCTGTTTTTATGCTGCTTAATTTTGAGATAATTATGACACTGTTAGGCTGTATTTCTTACAGTCTTTAAAAAAATAAATAGGCTACTTCAGTTAGGTGGGTATTTCTGTGTGCGTATATTTGGTACCACGGCCGTGTTGCTCAGCTGAAGTAGAGACAAAATATCAGCATCTTAGAAGTTTAATAGTAGACAATGTTGATTTTTACTTTAATTTTGCAGTAGTTCGTTACGAGTTACAATGCAAATTAATAGTTGTTAGCAGTTTTCAGAAAAGTTTTTTGAAACGGAGTATAAAACACTATCAAATCCAGGTATGATATACATATAGCACAACATCTTAGAACTACCAGGATTAGAGAACTTAATTTTACTCAGGATACAGCTATTCTTTACTCGTGTTGTTTCAGCTAAAAAAAACCTGTGAGGTTCAAGGTCCTATGCTACCGTGATGCAACACACCAGATTTTAACACTTCTTCAATTACCTACAGTTTGTTTTTTAAATATTCTATATGGCCGTAGGTGGAAACGATATAAAATTTGTTTAAATTTCTTCTTTCCTTAGAACTCCTTAATAGACATTTATAATCAGTTCCTGGCGGCATTAGAATCGCTGAAAGAATTCTGGGATGCCATGGATGAAATTGATGGGAAGACATGGGTACTTGAGCCAGAAAATCCCACACGGAGTGCTACAGCAAGAAGAATTGCGATAGGTACGAAAAGATTTGCAGGAATGCAGTGGGTTTGAGAAGTAAAACTCGGGGTGCTGTTTTGCTTTGCTTATCTAATCAGCTGGTGCTTGTTAGAGTTAGGAAAATGAAAGGTAGCACTTAAAACCAGCGAAACACATCTCTCTCTCTTTTTGTATTAAAAAAAAAAAAAAAAACCCTTCCGGAGAATACTGAACCTGTTTAGGAAATTAATTACAACTTTATGGTGTTACATAAAATGAAAGTATCTGCAGGAAAATACTGTGTATTTGTAAATTATGAACATGTAACTGTCAAAAACTGAGGACTTGCATGATAACTCTAGAAAAATCAGTATTTGTAAAAAAATCAGCTTAGATGAAGCCCTTATCTCATTCACAAATTCCAGATTTTTTTAACAGACTATTACTTTAGATTGATCCTGTCCCGGAAGAGTGAAAGGAATATTAAGAGTGCAGTCAAAAGGGAGAAAAGAGGGTTGAAAGAAGCAGATGGAAAGGACAAAGAAATAAGAGAAGAGAGGAAATTAGAGGCTTACGGTGTTAACCATCTGAAAAAGCACCTTAATTCATATGCTGATGCCTGGCATTTTAAGATCTTAATATATATAGGATAAGGAGTCTTGTAATTGCAAAGGAGAACCTTGCCACTGTCAGACGTTAGAAATGCGGGGGGAAATGTTACCTTTGAAGGAAGAGTTCTGATTTTTAGCTTAAATCCAGAATATCAATGGCATGCGGTAGAAATCTGAGAATGTACAATGGACCAAAGTAGACCTAAGTTGTCCCCAAAACCTGTGGAGCTAGCGGGGCACTGAGGCTGCTCCTTCACTGGGGGCGGAGCGGGGGACAGGGAGGGACAGAAAAAGTTCCGCAACCGGTTCAAATGACATGGGTCGGACAACACTTCTTTTTTGTGTGTGTGTGCAGTCAGGGTGGCTTTATCTTGGTTCTGCTGTGCTTTGACACAGACCAAGGAAAAGGAAAGAAAAGCCTCAAAAAGCAGCTCGCACTAGATCAGTGGAGGGCAGTACAAGGCTTTGAGCCCTTTGTTGTCCGTCACAGACAATCTTCAGTTATGACTAAACTTTGATTTCATTCATTGCAATTTCTTCAAGGAGGGTAAGCCCAACATACCTCTTAATTACAAAAAATGTTGGGTTTCACCTGTTTTTATTTAGAAGAGAATTTGCTGTGAGGTTTTTAACCTGGATCCAGAACATTTCTGAGCTGCTTACCCCTTATGAGTAGCGGACCTTATGAGGATGATGGGATATCTTGTAAAAGAAAAATATTTGCTATTTCAAAAATAGGCCATTGTTTGTTCAGACCAGGAGTATGCTGTGGAGGGGACTGACTTTTACTGCTTAATATTGTCTTTTTGCTTTACTTTTTGACTGTAAAAGATGATGAGGAATTAATAACAATTCCTCTACTACCTTTAGAATTTCACTAAGATTTCAAATGGATTATGTCATCTAGCGTGAGTTTGATTATTCAGAAATACGTCTAAGTGTTAAGACTAGTCTGTAAGAAATGCAAGACTGGCAGCTTTATTTAATCAGTTGCTATTTTTAATTACAGCCCACTGAAATTTAAATATTTAATACATACTGGTATTTTGTACAATTAATTTGGATACCTACCGACTTTTTTATTATTTGTAGTCATGAAAACCAGCCTGAATTAACCAATTTAGAACTGCTTTTTAAAAAAGGTTAATGTTTCTGTTTTCAAATACTTGACTGCAAAGAAAAGCTTCCCCTATGACTGCCTTGCTTTCTCACCGTAGGGAACAATGTCTCAGTGAACATAGAGGTAGATCCTCAGCATCCAAACATGCTCCCCGAGTGTTATTTTCTTGGAGCAGACCATGGTAAGGCAGCAGACGTGCACCCTTCGTTTCTCTTCTAGAATCTGATCTCTGGTGAGCAGATACTGGTGTAAGCTATGTCAGACTCCTGGGGTAAACTTTACTTAAGCAGAGCCAGGAATTAAGCTGAGTATGTGTGTCAGAGTTTGCACAGTAGCTGCTGGGGTTTTTAACAGCCTAAATCCATAGCATGCTGGTTTGCTCTGAGTGACGCTTTTTTCCAGTGCTTTCCTAGCACAGTTTTGAGGGAACTCTGTGTCCTACAGATGATTACCCAACTGTGTTTGTATTTTAATATAATTTTCTTTTAAAAAAAAAAAATCAAACATTTACTACATATATGTCCTAATAGAGTTTGGAAATATTTAAGCCTTTTACTCTGTGTCCCACAGCTTTTTGCCAACTTTTTAAGGTAACTGCGATCATATCTTCAACAGTATAATACTTTAAATAGTAGCAGAATGAATTCCCAAACCTAAAAACTAACTAAGAGCCCATCATTGACTTACATACCTTAAATAATTAAAAAACCCCAACCCGTGCCTTCCCCTCCAGTGCTGAAATGTGAGAGGTTAAAACATTGGGTGGGGGAGCAAAGGGGATCCTGAAGGTGATGTAATTATTTATGTACATTGTTTGCAGTGGTTAACCCTTTGAGAATTAAGCTGAACAACAATATGCACTTATGGTAAGCCTCTTTTATAATATAGGTTTGAAACTGAACTGGTATTTCCCATTCCTAATGTTGACTTTTTTCTCCCCCTCTCCCACGTGCAGGGATCCAGAAATCAGTTTATTACAAAACTTGAAAGACCTCTTAGAAATTGATTTTCCATCTCGTGCTGTGTTAGAAAAAAGTGTAAGTTGCTTTTTGTTAATGATCAGTTGTTATTTCTCGATAAGTAAAATGTAAACGGTCACTTTATAACTGCCAGCAAAAATAAGAGACTTGGAAGAGAGGTAATTGGATTAATATATTGCCATAAGGACTTCTGAACTTCAAGCAACAATTGTCAGAGCTTGTTAACCTTTGATTAGAGGTGCACACTTTCCTGTGGCCTTCATAGCGGTAAGGCGATTAATAACAGGCCTCGCCATTAAAAGGGAAAGAGGAAGTTCCAGAGTAGCTAATGAGATGTGGAAAATCCAAACATTCTGTTATGGATGTTGATGACTTAAGTTCTAATTAGGTAGAGCTGCTTAGAGGGGACAGAGGCCATCCAAATACTGGTGCATTTCAAACAAACTTGGAATTAATTTTTGACAATGCTTTAACACTGGATTACTAGCTTTGCTTTCACTTGTGAAATTCTAAAATTAATATCTGACTGTGAGGTCTTGCGTCTCACGTTTAAACGTAATGACAAATCATTGTGTTTGTTTAATAAAAAAAGAAACAGCGGGGCCCGAGAGTATGAAAATGCTTGTCAAACTAGACGTAATTCAGTGAGAGGATAAAATATAACCTAGCAAAGTCTTGTACCTCTGGCAACTGATCTCACTCTTGATACCATAATGGTGTAAACATATATCTCGTGGGCAAAAATATTTAGTAATTCTAAGTAACAAAAATGCCAAAGCAAAGACAAATGGATGAAAGGGGTTTCTGTTGCCAGCCCGGTTTCTTCCTTGCAGTTGTACTGTAAGCTAAAGCATGTTGTGTTTTAAGGATTTTGCTAAGGACTGTGGAATCTGCTATGCCTATCGACTCGCTGGCGCTACTCCAGATCAAGTGTGCGATGATCCCCGATGCGGACAACCATTTCACCAGGCTTGCCTGTATGAGGTAAAGTAATTAATGGGACAAACTTGCTCATGAACTCACAGATTCTAGAAAATAAGCATTGCCCGCTTATTTACATTTCAGAGGAAGCAAAATCCTTTAAGGAGTGCTACAACAGTCACTGCGCTTCCTCTTGTCTTCTAACCCACAACTCATAAATGAGCTCCCTGTGGGAGGGAACCTCCCTTGCTTTGTGGTTATACAGACTGACCTGACGTGCGCCATGGCAGATGTTAATCAAATGAACTTTGTTTGGGAAAACCCCTGCTAATAGATTGTTCTTAAATTTGGTAAGAAACAAATGTGAATTTTCACCCACTTACTTGTGTTGCAGTGGCTACAAGGTCTTCCTTCTAGCAGACAGAGTTTTAATGTCATCTTTGGTGAATGTCCGTATTGTAACAAGGTAAGGAAATCTAATGGAAATGAGTGATTGAACTGAAGAGTGTGTGGTAGCGTAAATAGGCGCAAAAACTGTAACAAAGTCAGTTATAAAACAGAATTTGTGGCTACTACCTTCCCTTTACACATTGGAATAAAGAGAAGAAAACTTTACATTGCCATGCATTTAATCCATCAGTATTTAATTAAAGGTTTTCCGAAACACAGTATAAAGATGGCTGCTGCACCAGTTATCACCATACTAGTGTCAGAATAATTAAATATCACGCCACATTGTATTTCATGATATTTTTTTTAATGTTGCTGTAGCAAAGGTCCAGTTTCAAAAAAACCCTAAACCAAACCCAGCATTCATAAGACAAAACAGCCTTGTACAAATATTAGAGTGCATACGTAACTATTAAGTGCAGATTTGGAAATTTTAAGTGAACTTGCTGTTAAAAGATATACATTGACAGTTACTTAAAAAAATCTTTTCCAAGCCACTGACACTGAAATCTTCAGCGAAGAAACTTTGAGAAAAAACTGCACTTACACTGAAGACGCTGAAACAGTGACATCAAAGAAAATACAAGGAAAGTAATATTAGTAGCAGAAGTACAAGTATAGCTATACTGTAGTGGTACGTTTCATCAGTAAATGCAAACCTAAATATAACAGATATAGAAGGACTAGTGAGGTCAGAGCCAGTTTCTTGCAATGATACTGGATGATCTGTAGTTAAGAGCCGATCGTGTTTCTTTTTGCATTCTGAGAATATTGCTTGGGGGTCAAATGGTGGTAATTCTCTTGCGGTGTCTTTCTGCAGGAAAAAAGAAATTATAAAAAACTTAATATTGAATAAGTAAGTGAGATGTGAATGGGAAAACCAAAGATGACATCTAGGTATTTACGTTCTCCTAGAGAAAGCAATACAATTCTTACAAAGTCTTAACTCTGGAATTTGCAGGTGTAAGTATATCCGATATTAAGTGTCTAACGTTAGGTATGATTAAACACCTTCTGAAGAGACATACTCTATATTTATTACTGAAGTCAACAGCTGAAATTCTTCTGTATCTTTAGCTTGTTTCTGAAAAACATTAATATGTTAAGTCTTTACGGTGTTTCTGCCAATAAAGTTTTAACCTGGAAACCCTAGATATTACTCTGATTTGCCATTTTAATTTAAGTTTTTGCATTTCCTAGTGAAGCTTAAGGTTCTCCTGATTTATCATACATAGCATAAATGTGCTAGTAGCGTGGGGTTTTGTTCTAGTCGGATAGGGTGGTGTTTGGGGTTTTTTAGGTCTCCAGAAGCAATGTCAGCCTTAGCTTACCTTTTTGATCTCCCTCTCTGAAAGGAATTCCCAAACACTGTGATTCTGTTTCTCACATATCTACAACTTGACCATATTTTCCACTGTCCCCTAGAAAAATTTCCACCTTTGCTTTCCTTTCCGTGATCCCATTCACAACATGTTATTTTTTAGCAATACATCCCACTTACTTAATTTCAACCCTAGCAATCATCTAGTTTTCTTGGTGAAAATTCATAACCTAAATTGTATTTCTCTAACAGAAATTTCCTGTCTTCCTGTTTTATTCCTCTTTCGAATTAGACAGACATGTCTGTTTCTTTTAATGAAATATGAGCCCCATCCAACAGAAAGATACTATTATGTCCAACATAAAGGCAGCTCATATGTGTTTCTTCTCTGCTTTTTGTTGTTTCCGTATTATTTTCTAGATGTTACTTCCTCGTTCTCTCTTTCCCAGTTTGTCAGCTGTTCCGTTTCCCACAAGCACCCTACCCTTCTCGTCCCGCTCCTCTCAGTCAGCTGTTCCCCTGTCAGAAATGTTTCTCGGTTTATTTATACCTAAACTGCAACCGCTTTCCAGCAGCATCTCACACAGCAGACTCACTCCTTCTTTCATTGTCCCAGCTATGTGATGTTTTTCTGAATGGACGTCCCCAAAAGATAAAGCAGGGAGAAAGAGAACTTCCCCTCCCAAGTTCTGTATTCAGACCTTTAACTGCATCGTCTATTAATGGCAAGAGGGTGGCCATCCCGTCTAAGTTAGAGTGAGGTGCCTGCAGCTAACTACTCCAGGCAGTTGCCTAACCTAAGTGTTTGGAATTGCTCTCTGGAGAATGCTTGACAGCCTCTCGCCACTCTAGTTCCCTCATGAACCATTGTTTCTTTTCCCCCTTTGCGCCTGAAGACTCCTCCTGAATTTTCATAACCTCAGTACTCCAAAATTTCCTGCATAGCTTTCCTTTATCAATTTCCTAAATTATGTGAGAGGAATTAAGAGGAAGTCTGCAAAATGAAACTAATACAATCCTGCCTTTTTTTCCTTCTCCAGTTTCTCATTTGAATACCTTAAACATTAGCTGACATCCATTTTAACTCTCCCCCATTATGCATAAAATTCAGTGAGTAACACGGAACTATTCTACGTAGATGCAGCATTATTAATCATATCAGAACAGCGGCTTTTCCTTTAAGAAAGACTAAATCAAAACACAAATATATCTAAATACTAGACCAGTGATTAGTCCGATTTCTGTAAAAAGGTACTTTTCCTTCCTCCCACAGAAAGGAGGAAAACACAAACCCCCTAGTTACTCTCCAGTGTCAAGATCTACAATCCACACTATGTGCTGGCTGTTCAAGTAAACAGGGGAAGTTACACCAGCTCTTTTTTTTTTTTCCCCTATGTCATGTTGGAAATCTAAATGCAGCTCTCTGTCCATATCTACTGCTTTCTTAGGACTGCAGCAGCTTTTATACAAAATAAAATATACAGGAGGGAGGAGAGTTGGGGGAGAGATTTTTCTACCTTTTTTTTTGCTAATACTTTTTTAAACTTTACATTTGAGGACTAGGAAGTAGCACTGGAAAACCTTTGTATTACAAAATCGTATTTGTTACTTTGAGTCACTGTTGTGTCAGGACTCCACAGACTTTTCAGAATCTGTCTATCTTGCTGTCAGCCAAAACATCTCCAAAAATTGTTCTGCTCACCACTTTACTGCCTGATGCTCTCAGGTACAGCTGTGCTTTTTCTGCTTCACTCTCCTAGCTTGTACTGGAGTCTCCAGGCAGTGATCAGCAGACTGCTTGAAGCAAAGAATTTTGGATTAATAATAAAGCTATCTTTAAAGTTGTATTTTTGTGCTTATTAGAAATCGTCCTCATTTAACAAGTTATTTTTCTATATGAAAGAAACAAACAGGGTAGAATCTCTTTGTTAAAATATACTTAAACTCCACAGAAAAGGAGCACAGGATGATTACTAAGATGTACTTTATTCTGCATTATTTTTACTAAAACCTTGATGAATTTTTTTCATCAATTTTTTCATGTACAGTTGAAGGGTAAGACTGAATGCATTCATTCAACCCTTTTATGCAGTAATTACCACTGATGTTTGAGGTGAGTTAGTTAACTACTAAAATCCTCAGATTAAAAAGTTAGAATTTAAGAACTTAATTATTAAGAGTGCTCTGAGGTTTTCCACTACATAGAAAAGGAAACCACTGAAGTAAGTTTCTGCCAAGAAGACAACAGGGTCTGCAAAGGGAGACTGTCATTTCCCAACACTTTCACCTGCACACTGGTGCAGTACTCGGTGCACTGCTTTACTACCAAACTATAGAAAAAACTGGAGTGGTAGTTTGCTGACAGTATGACCACGCAACTATACACAAACTTTCAGTGTTTGTGGCAAGCGTCTAGTTTGCATACATTTAGTTTAGGCTTTGTTTGTGGTGGTGTGGGTTTTTTTTTTTTTTAACTTTTTTTTTTAGAAAAGCTGATCTTTCTTTCGCAGGGTGCCGTGACTGTTCTGAGGTAACACCAAAAACCTCACCTTTTGTGGGTGGTCAGGCTCCTGAATCGTACTGTAAAATTTAATTAGCTTCTCTTCAGCCTGGAATTGCCGGCGTGTTACCCAAGCATGGGGCCTGCTTAGGCAGTTATATTCTTCCTCTTTCACCTTGTTTTGCTTCTGTTGCACTGGTTTCAGTGAAGACCTCGGTAAGTGAACCTGTTGATGTAGAGATAGTAATTCAGTAACATTCAAAATTGTCGTGGGTACCTTACAAGAAAATCTTGAGTTTTACATTTGTAATAATACAAGCCGGTAAGCATATGCCAACTTGTGGAGTTTATGACATAGCTCCTGGCTTTTTTCAAGCACTTTTCTTCCTGGCCCACCCCAAAAGGTGGACATTGAGCTAACAGAGCAGACAAACCCCCAGGAGATACCATGCATTACTGTGGTGCCCAAATCCTCACCTGCTGAGGCTCTGTTTGGTGAAGCATCCTGTTTAATTTGCTTGGCTTTTCTTCATCCTGGAGCTGTTTCCCTGTTACCCCAGTACAGGCTTTGTTTTGACAGATGTATTCTTCACCTTCCATCTTTTTTTGCTTCTGCTGAACTGGTTTTGGCATAGGCTTTGGTAAGCAAACCTGTTGATGTACAGTGAACAATTTTGTACAGTAAAAAAGAAAGAGTCAGTATTTCAAAGAGAAAAGTGTTCTATCTTCAGTACCAAGAACACAGAAGGAGAGTGAGCTTTCATCTTTCTCAAAAGAATTGTTTTCAGCATTTTAATTGTCAATAAACATCTTCTTCAAACAGTACAAAGTTGGAGCTAGACTGTATTTGGGAAGTATGCTATAAAATAAACTTCTGAGTTGTACATCTCAAAACATTCACTAATAACCTTTATTGAGGACAATGCCAGTAAGGCACTGTTTGTTTCATTAACAAGTAGAGCCAAATGCATTTCATATCGCTGGATTGAGTCAAATGCAAAACTCCATAAGATAATGCTAAGTCTTCTGACCTGGGTAATCTAATTTAAGAGTTAAGTCTTACGTTCTTTTCAGTCTTCTCAAATGCAAATGGGGAATACATGGTGAAGAGCTGCATGAGTTAATGCAAGTTTTTTCCAGTGTCGCTCTAAGCACTAGTATCAAATGATGTCGGGTTTTGGCTTTTGTAACTTGGAAGACAAACGTAGCCAAAACACAGGCTGTATGCCACATGCCTTTGGTACTTCTGGCACACTAATAACTCTGTAACTGTAATGTTTGCATATGGTCCTCTATGCAGCAGCTGTATCTGAATATAGCAGCTAAAAAAGAAATAATGGGCTTCTTTTTTATACTGCAAATTAAATACGTACAGGGGATAGAAACTGCACAGCCTAAATACCGTTGATAGTGCCAGTAGGAGCTTCATATCTTGTTTAATCCAAAACACCTTTTAAGTATATAATCTGTTGTTCTGCTCTGAGAAAGTTATTGATGTTTAGAAACAGAAAGGTGTATCTGTTCAGAATAACAACTCAAGCTAGTTTCAAACAGTCTACCCCAGGACAAAACACTGTAGAGAGCCCTGAGAAATGGAGTTATATAGGTGAGGCTCAGTGCCACCCTGACAGTTACCTGAATGCGGGGGGCCCAAGCTATTTTCTCTGCATCACGGCACCGTACTGCATCTTACAAGAACTGCTAATCTTGTGGACAGCTAACTCTGGTAGCTTCACAATGTGTACATACCTTAAATGACTACATCACTTTCAAAAGGAGGACTTACAGCACTTGTGAAAATTACCATATTCCACACTAATAAGAGTTACAGGTTGGTATTGATGTAATTATTTTTTAATATGAAATCTACAAAATCTAGCAAGTAGGCAGCTGGCCTCACAACACTTCATTTGGCCCTAATGCTAGCACTTTCACTGTAAGGGAAAAAGCTGAAAATATTTATCCAGTGCCAAAACTGTGGTAAACAAATTTGAGAATTAACGCAATTAATATGTTCTCCCCTACGTTTGGTGTGCAGTTGAAACAAAGAACCAGGATGTAGCCACTGATATGCTTTTTATGTCACCTCAAGATCAGATTCATGTACTATACAGGGAGCTGCATCTTAAAACTCATGTTCTGTAGCAATTCCTCTTCACATCGTCTTCAAGAAGCTAGTGTTACAGGATCCCCTTATTGGTACTTACGGGTGTTTACTGGTCTTCAGAAGGGAATTAGCCCAAGATCACCTCTTTCCTGTGTACCAAGCTGGTACAGGTGGAATCAGACAGGTCATCTGGAGTCAGACTCTGCTCATAAGCAAGAAGTGAGGAGACAGTGGATTGTTTGTAGTGGCTCCCACTATTCTTAGGTTGCCTCTTTAATGGGAGAAGTGTTTGGTGAATAAAAGGAGAGGTGGAAAGGGAATGCAGAGGGCCGAGATGAAAAGAGTCAGACCTAGGATAACTACAGACAGTGCCGTGAAGAGATGCAGTGGGAAGTGCCTGCCTGTCATCGAACACTTTGTCAGGGCTGTAGCACCAAAGTGCACCAGGCCTTGAATATCCTCCACAGCCAGTAACCACAGATTGAAAAATCGGATTTTCCGAAAATAGCAATAGATTTAGAGAAAGTTCAGTGATCTGCTCTCTCTACTTGTATTTAAGTGCTCCTTAAGTCCTTTGAATAACCCTAGAAATTTCCTTTCTGCAGCTGTTTTGCAGCGAGTGTTACAGGAAACTTGCACATGTAAGCAGCAGAACTGGCCGAAGAAACATACTCAAGTAAAAAAATAGGTGATCATTGGAGCAGTGCTAGCATTCTTACTGTTCCAAGGAGCAAGACGCTCAACATGAAAAATTTCTCTGAAAAAGTGATGATAGGTGCCAAGATGTAGTAATGTGCAGCCACACTCTCTCCCTGATCTTGTTCTTGGCCATCAAAACCAATTCTGCTTAGTCCTACAGCACACGAGTGGTGATAACTGACACTCCTCATTCATGGATTTTTCAGTGGGGTTGTGAACTTGCAAATAGCAAGTGCTACAGCAGCTTTTACAGCCTGGAAGTTCAGGATCGTCTTTTATGCCAGTATACTGTCAAGTCTTAGGCCAGGCAATAAGAAGAAAATAGATTTACTATTCAATATCTGACTCTAAGAAATCAAAGACTCTTGTGAACCAGAGATCCAACCGCATCAGCTGGAGATCGGTTAACGGCTACCTGATATTTCAATGAAGTTCAGAAAACAGTACAAACTTAAAAAAATTGCTTCTCAAATTAGTGAGGACAAAGTGGTCACTATCGTAGCAAGAGAAATACTGTCACTGAAATAGCTTTTGGTTTTGTTCAAAGAAAAAAAGTGATAAAACCAGAAAAGTCAATAAAATTGCTAAAATAAGTATCTGTAATTACCAAGATCAAAACCCAGTGCCTTTTTATTAAACATGAACTTTTGTTCTGCCTTCCATAATACGTAAATAGTGCTGACAATTGGTTTGTGAGGCACTTGCTACAATAAAATGTAATTGTATCATGAGAGAAAGGTGACAATCAGGAGATCATGAAAAAATTACATATTCTCACTGGTGGTTAATTAGCCATGCAAAACCCCCTCAAACAGATATTCTCTTCTATTAGGAATGATTACTATGCAGGCCTACAGATGTCAATACCACAGTCATTCAAATACTTCTTTCCCTACTAATTGAAGGTTGTAAAGCTCTGGTGCCAAGGTTTTGCTTCCAAAGAGCTAATTTATGACTAGAAGGATATTTTATGTCTTCAGTTGCAGCAGCTACAAAACTCAGCAAATCAGAACCATCTGTGCACTGATACTTGAATCACCATTCATCTAGCAGCCTATCAGTCACATTAGTTTGCATCCTGCATTCTTGGCTCACATACACTTGTGATGGTCCAAAGTTCACCAGAAATATTAAAAATGAATGGTACCCTGACCCTGCCTTATTGCACACGCATCAGAGACAGAAACAGGGCTTTTGCATACGGGGAGTTTCGAGGCAGAGGTATGATGGGACTGACATTTCACAGCAAGTCCAGTAAGACTGCTAATTACCTCAATCTCCACTTATTAAGACATGGTTTTATTAACTGTATAGTTTCAGACTTAAAAGTACAAAAGGAATATACAGCACGGTAGCTGCCAGTTTTAAAATTCGGTGTTAGTGCATCACATAGCACTGCATATCAATAACACAGTTAAATCCCACAATAATACCTCCTCCACATTAGTGGCTGCAGGAGTATAAAGGCAAATGACAAAGAACAGTTTGAAAGCGAGAAAATGAATTAAATGCTTTCACCAATAAATGTAACTTTGCTTTTAATCTGGAACGAAGGAAAAACCTGGCATTCAGGCTTGTCTTCAAGATGTTAGTGAACAAAGTCCTTGACTTCCCCATTATCCTGAAAGTAAATCATTCTCCACAGACCTACCGCTTTGAAGTGAGAGGCTGTAGGTCAAAAGGACTCGTGACAGTTCTTCCTCCTTAAGGGTTGACATCCCACTTTTTAGCAAAGCCAGGGGAAACAGGAATTAACAAACATGGTGTATTTAAGGCAAAAGAACTGCTGTGTCAGTCTCATTTTGAGATCTTAAACTATTTCCTCTTCTACAAAAGAAAAGGCAACAATCAAGCAGGAGATGTCAGAAATAATCCCAGAACTGTCTGTCTTACTTTTGACACTTTAGCAGCACAGTGATTTCGCGTGCATGCCGCAGCAGAAAATTCCAGAGGGCCATCGTAGCGAGTTCCACTTGACTCTAGCCCATCCAGCAGGATTTTCTTGAGCACTTGGTACTTCGGCTTCTCATCATAAGCTAAGCCATAAACACATGCCAAAAACTTGGATATTTCACCTGTGGAGCATATTTTAATGTAAATTTCACTTGATGTAGACCTAGAACTTCAGAAAGAATTAAATTCCAAAATGGATGCCAATCCTACATTGCCAAACAAGATGACACAATTTCAGCTGAAGACACGCTCAAAACACAGAACTGACAATATCTTGTCTTTTCGAGATGAGAAAAGGAAAAGATAGACTTGGATAAACAAGCTAACCCTTAAGTGTTATGTCTTGTTATGCACATGCACTAACTCGTATAGAACCAAAAGCTAAGTATAAAAATTAATCAAAATACTTCATTGACAAATATTGAGAGTTCTGTTTAAAATAGAAGTATTTTACGTTTGATAGATCATAATACACCTTTCAATATTAACTACTCTCAACAATACTATTTTAATCTGCACAGATATGCTTTGGAAAAAAGCAACTTTTTTTTTTTTTACTTCTAATCCTTGGACAAATATTGGTTTTGAGATTACATCCTAAAAGAGTCTAACAGCAGCATTATTTTGCTATCATTATCGGGTGGTTCTAGAAACAGGGAAACCACTGAATGGACAGAAGTAATGCTTTTAGGAAAAACATATGCGGGGGATCAAACTTTTCTTTCAGTTGAGGACCCGAGTGTATCCCAAAACTGGAGTACTACACCAGATATTAGCATCTGGTGAAATCCCAGAAGTAAAGATTTACTAAAAATGTATTCACATCATGATAAATTTTGTGTAATATATGATGCATTCCAATAATTCAAATACAGAAATGTTATGAAAATAAGTGAATAAATCAAAAATAGATACTGACCTTCGCAGGAAGTTTGGTGTTTTCCCTGGGTTACTTTTGTATTTCAGTGCAGGAGAAACAGATGACAAGACAAACAGTCCACTCATTTGCTTTTTCAAACTCTTGAATACTAAGCAATAAACCTTTCGTAGACAGTTGCTTACTATTTCCATACTAACAGCTACTTCTGTTTTTAAGATAGTCACTGCTTCCTAACACCTTGGATTACATATGGCTAAGATCCCTTATGTCACTCTGTGGCATACATCACAGACGAGACTGATCAAGATTTTTGTACTACCACACACCGGGGTTGAAAATTTAGCCCTCAACGTCTATCTCGTCTACTTAGTACTTGCTTATGGGATAATGCAGGAAAGCAGCAGAAAAGGCGTTCCTGCAATAAAAGCATTAAGTATCCTGCATCAGTAAGCATCAAGAATCATTTATTGCAGAGTGACCAGCATTCGACAGCATCCAGAAATTTACCTTCTCCCCTTGCACTAAGCAAGCCTTTGAGCAAAAAATGTTTAAAATATAATAAGCTTGCTTGTACATGAAGGGCCTGATCCAGTTCCACTGAATTCAGAAATGCTAGTTCAATTAAATTGCACCCTAAATTAACGAGTGTGACATATAATCTAACAATGAGTATTACATAACTGCTGTGTTATCAACTAAATACAGATCTTCCAGGCTGAATTCTTCCGTTGGATAGGTAGTATAAGAGTGGTTCGCGCGGGCTTGATTTCAAGGGCTTGATTCAAGGATGACTTCTGCTTGCACGCTATAGTTTGCACTAAGACCAGAGCCTGATAATACTGCATGGACTCAGGCCTGGTGAAGGTATCTACCTTAAGGTGCAAAACTTAGCAATGACATTTAAGATTTTAAATTGAAGGCTTTGTTAAATTTGTGTTACTTTTATACTGCTTCCCCCAAATAAACTAAGACATTTAAGTATTTTTTGTAACAGACTAAAGAGCTATATGGTATATACTGCAAGCACACTTACTACAGCTGCTTCCAGAAGAATCCCATTCCATCACTGAATCTGGGAGCTCGTCCATAAGTCTGAAACAACATGAGAGTGCAACAATTGAATGTGGGTTTGGAGCAGGTGATTCTTCATTTGGGTTTTAGGAAGACAGCAAGCCTCAATTCCAAAGGGAGTGGACCTCTGGGATAGCTAATGATTCACAGTGCCGCTTTTAAAACAAAATCTCCTCTTACCAGCTATATTTTTAACTCTTTGGAGACTGCTGATTTCAGCAAGACCAGGCTTACAGCTAAGACTGCACTTTAACGTTAAGTTTTTCTTTCCAGATGTTTTAAACTTTCTAGAAAGAAAAATCCTTTGAGCTGAAATGGGTTGTTCTGATTTCAGCTTAATGATTAATATTTGTATTTCAGAATTTAAGAAGCAGTTCTGGTCTGCCTACTAGTCATTTAGCATCAGGTTCTTTCTGCCATGTAGCTCACGGGCAGCTGGGTGATGGCTGTCACAATTACGAGCAGGCACGGCAGGGACAAAAGGGGAGAGGGAGGTTAAACAACCTTAAGTCCTATGCACTTCATAAACCGAAGGGCAGGGCCACACGTATGCTTTCTATCTATCCAGAAACAGAAATAGCAAAGGACACTGGAGCTCAGAATCAATCATAACCTAAAACCAGATAAAGTAACACCAGCTCCCATCTTTGTGCGGGCATGAAGCACGATGGTCTCCTAGCACCTGTAGGAACCTGCAGCTGCACAAGCCCCCTTGCCCTGAGTAAGTGAAATCTGGTAGTCCAGTCTAGCTGCTAACACTGTTAAAGGATCCCTTTTTTTGAGTGGGTTCTGGGGTGGTTTTTTTTGTTTTTGTTTGTTTGTTTGTTTGAAGGACCCATAAAGGTCCACCAATAAGTAACAGGATGTGTTCTCAAATGCATAAAGTTGGCATACATAGGCTAATAACCTTCAATTCAGTAATCTGTTGTTTAGTAATCAGAAATAGGGGTTTCAATTTTGGGGAAATGAAACATTTAAACAAACATTTCCCTGTAATCTAGCCTAAATTCTAATTCAAATGGAGCCTCTCCTCCAATTATGGCACGGCACGAACATATCTAACCTCAAGTGTACCAGCAGTCCTTAAATATCCCCTTACCAACGCCCAAAGCTTTGGCACAGTTGCCTCATTGCCGCAGCATCACTGGGAGGAAACACTCCAAGTTCTTAAACTTGGAGTGAAGGGATGAGAGGTTGAGACAACTGGTGAACAACAGAGTTTGAGGTCCTGGTCAGGCTCCTGCCTTTCAACTGCACTCCACCTTCCAGGTCCAGCCCCTTCTTCCTCACCATCACGCAGACTCTGCAGCAAAGGACTGGCATGTTCAGAAGCAATTTGCCTGTGCTGCTTAACGTACTTATTAACTTATAAGCAACTGGATACACACGTATCTCCAGATGTCTATTTCTGGCCTTTGAAAACAGTATAGGCACTGAAAATTAAGATAAATAGAAGGGGATGACCTGGGCAAGTTACCTAATACCAAGAACATAATTCAATAGACTAATAGGTTATTTCTGATAAACTGAATCTGTATCATTTTCCACGCATTTCCTTTAAGCATCTGTTTGCTTGGCATCCTGAAAATGCTAGCAATCTAAGGGTTAACTGCAAGGGAAGAATTAGTGAAGCAGCTTGATTGATTAAATTGATTTAACATTGAATTGTAGAAGCATTACCTTGCAGGGCGTTGTGTAATGATCAGAACTTCTAAAGGAGAAATATTAAACATAACATACGATGTCAACATTTACAGATGCAATCTGTATTATCCACAGTCTGCAGGCTAACCTTTTTCTCTGTTAAGAGCCGATGCCACACTGAATTTGCAGATTGATTTCTGTGGATCAGCTATCCCTATTGTGTACCTCTGTTGTGACTTGCCCTACTTAAAAGTTTGCTGCCTTCTCCTATTGTGATGTTACATTTATGGGTAACTACTCTTCTGTATAGCCTTCTACAGGCTACTCTGTACCACATGCAATTAACTCTCTCAAGTCCCAACTGTGAAAGCAGAGGGAGAAAACACTAATACACTCTGTTGCTTTAGTAAGCTCTAAATGAGTCATGCTGGGAAAAAGGAAAGATTTTAATCAAGTTCTTTAGTATTTTGGTATTTAGTTGTTTGTAACGGCAGTAGGCTTATATAACATTAAAAACCTACATGAAAACATCTGAAAAATAGTATCATATAGAAAGTAAAATAAATTGAATGCACATGTGGAAAAACTTCCAGGAGATGTTTGTACTATAGTCTCTACAAAGCACCCATGAAGTTTAATGGAAACACACAACAACATTCTGTATGTGCAATAAGGCCTGCACTAATTCACAAATGTTTTCTTTAAAAGAGAGTATTAAAAAAATACATAGCAGACAAAATGACTGCATACTGTGCATTGGAATTTATCCTATCTCTACGGCAGTACATACATAAACATGTGGAATAGGGAATACATGCACACAGAGTTCACATTTGTAACTGCTTCTAACATCTCTCAATTAAGGAAAATTGTTTTAGCTTTCTCATAAGGTGCTATTCTACAGGATGTAAAGCTGTCTTTTTCAGACCTGTTTTGTTAAGTGATGAGGACATTGCAGGGTTCTAGGGTGGTACGCGTGTGTACATGTGCACGGTGGTTTATTTTTACTTTGTTTTCGCAGTCTGGACAGCTACAGGGTCCTTCAGGTTCTGTTCCCAGGGTAGCTTCCCACATAACCATTGCAGCATGCAGTAGCCAAGGATTTCAAGGTCACCTCGTCTGGATGGGGCTAAAATGTGGGGAGGGAGGGGGAAGAGAAGGGAGGAGAAAAAAAAAAAAAAAAAAAAACATGAAGAATAAGAATCTCTTCTTAGGAAATAGAAAAGACTTTGATTGAACTAGTGTTGATGAAATATGAAAAAGCCAAATGGGCAAAGTGTTTTGTTTATTCAGCTGTATTAGACCTAAAACACCCCAGCACTTGGCCACAGTCCACAGACAGGCAGTGACTTGTTACTGTTGAAGTAAGGGTCAGTTTCCTCACCTCCTCCAACTTCATCCTTCCTCAGTCTGGCCTGTCACATGGACTTGATCCCCATGGCCTCTGACATGATCCAGACAGCCCATAACTGAGTACCAACACTTTCTCAAAGAGCCAAGCAGTAAAACAAAGAAATAAATGTCTGCTGCTAAATTGCTAACACATGTTCCAGGAAGTCCATGGGGTCCACATTGGTCATGCAGGGACCCTGTGAGTGCAGACTAAACACTGATGGCCTTTCCTGTTCTCCTACAGAGCTGTTTGAACTTGGAAGATATGACAAAACTGCCATCTAGTGTACATTACACACCAAAGTTGTCTGCTTACAAGTACCATGAACTGTTTGTTTAGAGAGTCATAGCACAAGCTAAAATACACTTGCTGTTTAGCAAGTCCTGTGTAAGCTTACCACTACTGCTTCCAAAAAGGAAGTTATTTCAGGAACAACTTACTCTCACCCTGCACACCCCAAACAGATACACTAACTACAGAACACAAATAGAGTAGATATAGTTCAACCAAAAAATTACCCCATCCCCAACCACCTTCTATGCAGAAAAACAGGTAACTGAAGTTAATCTATAGATTGACTTTTCCAAGAGAAAGAGGGGGGAAAAAGTGCAATACTAATAGAATTGCTATTGCTTGCTGCTATTCAGAGGAAATCAAACTTGAAAAAACTGAACACGCAGGATTGCTGCAATATTTCTTTGTACACATCTGACTTGCAGCCTATAGTTTGCAAGTCAAGACCACATGGAATCTGCAAAACCAGAAACTGTTAATTGTGATTAAAGAAAGACAGATGTAGAAGTTAAATTTATGCTTTTCCAAAATGAATTTGAACTTTCCAGGAATGAAAGATTTTGGATTTGTTCAGTACTTTTTGTCTAGCGTAAAGACTGGTAGTTGAGCACAGTGCTGTTAATCCAGCTGTAAACAGATATCGTATTTTATGGGCCTTCATTAAATAAATTCCAGAAAGTCAGTCGGCAAACTTATCTTTTAATTTAAAAAGTCATCTGCTAAAAGCTACGGTGCCGACACATCATAACCGTTTCTTGTTACCGTACACACATTATTGTAAAAGCAGACGATTAGTTCTTACACACTCTCTATCTTAACTGCTATTAGACTATGGGATTATTAAAGGCCCTTCAATCTAACAGAATGCTACACTATCCCTTGGGTGTCGTTTATTTTCTGTACTAGATTCAGCAACGTCCTAATGCAAGACTTGGCTCTCATATTAAAATAAAAACACAATCTCTACCACTTGCTGTTCTGTAGTGTTTTCTTCAGCCATAAATCTCCTGTTAACTGTGGAACAATTCCATTCATACACATGTGTTCACAACTCCTTTTTCCACTATGGCAGTTCCAGATTATAACCATATAAGCCAGCATTTTTGATCGCAGATTCTCTAATTTTCACAGAATGCTTTTCTGGCGCCTGTTTGTATAAGATGGGCTACAGAAAGTGGCCTTTTGAGAAAAATTGTCAAGATTACAATGGACCACTTTTTTCCACTGAGGGGGTAATTGATATGAATCTGTAAATAATGCTAAGTCAATTAGATTTCAGAAGCTAACCTAAGATAACTCGTTTTCTGACAAAACAGTCCCTAGAGAGTAAAGTTTACTTCACAGCTAACAGTCTGGCCATGACTAATTACCTTCTCACTTACATGGAGATCTTCCAGCCATTTCCTGACTAACTCTAGGGCAAAGCTATCACAAACAGGGAGATGTGTGCAAGTAAGACTTTACTAATACCTTCCTAAAGCGACAGTTGTCAGCTAGGGGAAGGTGGGGGGGGGGAGGTACATGTAACTAAGCCATACCTCACTAACAAATAAAAGGGGAAATGTTTTACAGAGAGATGGTAAACTCACATATCATTATCTCCCAGGTCACTGCAAGTGTTACTACGTAAAGACATTTACACATGTTTTTCATAGAACCACATGAAAATGTCAGCGTTTGATTATTTGACTGTACTAGCTTATTCTTTCTCTCTGCTCTTTTGTCAGCTCGGTATTAGAGATGCTAACTTCCTCAACTTTTTAAACCATTTAGATCCTTATTAAAAAAGTATTGAACTAACTAATCTTTAATGAATTAATATTATCTATGAACAATGGAATAATTAGGTTTTCACCCCAAATAAAGCACTAATACATACATTTCAACTATAAGTTTACTTGAAAAAATAAATCTGCTGATATAATTGGGGAACACAAGAATTCTTGATAAACATCAACTGAGAGAAGTCAATCTGGCTTCATTTTAAATGTGATAGCCATGCAAAAATAAAACGATTCTGCTTGATAACTTGTCACTGTTACAAGAGTATACATTCAATATAGTACTTATTCAAATTCTCTTACTTCTCTGTAGACTAAAAACTTGTTGGGGTTTTTTTTCTTTCTTTTTTTAATAGATATTTGATTCCTGCTTTTCTATTAACCAGGAATTTTTTTTGTTATTATTTTAGTCTCATATGACATACTATTTAATGGGAACATGTTGGCAATATTTTATTTCACAATATTTTTATAGTTTAATTTTTTAATTTGAAGATTTAAGGCCTGATTCTGCCCTCACTCCTGCCAAGATAAATCAGGAACAACTCCACTGAAGTTAATGAATTAACAACCATGTCAATGAAATCAGAGTCAGGCCATAAGAATTTTTATATACACCACAAACATATACTCAACATGCAGGCACAGGGTTCAAACGATAACTCAGAATAACATAACTGAAGCAATTCACCCTTAGAAGAAAATATATTATGTATCTCTGTATACTGGATTTGGCAGCTATCTGAGCCCTAATTTATATGCAGATTACTATTTCAAAATAGATCATAAATGATTTCACACCAGCCACAATATGCTCTCAAAACTACGCTGCTCCCAAGAATTCATCTGAAACCCATGTAAAAATGGGAGTTTTCCTCTACAGCCCTTATTAAGCTAACTTTCTCAAGAAGGCTAACAAGTGACAGATGAAATGTTCTTCTATTATTTTTAATTAGTGCTGTTACATTATAATTTCACCATTAGTGTTTCTTTAGATTGGAAGCTTTTCATAAAAAGAATCATTTTAGTTGCTCATATTGCATCTACATGCAGTGGAACCTCCAATTCTCACTGGCATTACAGCATACAAATTCATGTTAATTCACAAACAAATATAACTCATACCATAGCCATTAATCCAAAAGCCCATAAAGGAAAGGAGTGTTAACATGACCATGGAGAAATATAATTATGTTAAAAATGTATCATCACAATGTTTTAATAAATGAACTAAAAGTGATATAACTTTTTAACTCAAGGCTGAGATGATAAAAAACCAGACTTGTCAAAAATCACTGCTTATAGTAGGGGCAGGAGAAAGGAAGAGACCAAAAAAAGCTAATAATGAAGTATTGCTTCCCCAAGGTACGGGTCAGTGAGGAGTTCACTGCAGCAGGATAGTGACTAACTGAATACAGTGGGTGGCTACAGGGAAAAGGTTGGATAAATATAGTTAAATTTTAAAAGTTAGATAAATTTTAATGCTTGGAGGCCATTCTGTACAGAGTTACCCAGTGTCAGGCAGGGCAACTGCTAGCAGGGGCCAGGAACAACCTCACCTCCCCTCATGTACAGCTCTGCACCGTTAGCTTGGCACATTGCTGAAGTACTCACTGACAATAACCACCACTGCAGAATGCTGGAAAGAAAAATAAATCCAGTGCAAACATGGTGTCACCACAACAGGACTACAACTCTTCCAGAGAACTCTGTCTGAGACATGGCAATGAGCGACTTTTCCTGAGCCAGCTATGGTCTGTCTCCTGAACTCAGATCCTACAGCTACACGCTCAAGTGCTCATACAGCTGATCAGCACGAAACCTACTGCAGAGCTGGCAGGAGTTCCTGCAGTCGTTCACAGGGGGGATACAACCATGACTCCCCAGCACTGACCTCGCCTTGGGCAGTCACAGAGGTGCCGTGCTGACAATATCAGCCTCACAGTCCTGAGGGCTCACGTCCTCTCAAAGGCAGCATCAAAGCTGGCGACCAGCCTGTACATCAGCGCTGTCCTGTCAGTCACGGGATGCAGTCCCAGCACAGTAGTCAGGTAACTCGCTTCAAGACCCACAAAAGCAGCAACACCACTGCTGCTGTCCTGCTGTGGCCAAGCTCACGAGCACACTGTGAGCCTGCAGGTCTTGCAGGCCAGAAGTTCCCAAACTGTGATCCTCAAACCTCTTCAAAATAGCAGGGCTGCCCTGGACAATCATGACAGCCTAATGTGCAGACATGTGCACAGCAACCTCCAAACAAGCAGTTACATGTGTCCGCTGACTGGCAGGATCTAACTGCGGAGCCTCCTTGTTTTTGCACTTGCTCTGCTGCATCCATAATAGAAGAGTGCAGCCAGCAGCAGGATTCTCCTCTAAACATGGACAGAGAGTGAATAATCATCAAGACTGGTGGAATGGGATGTGCTAAAAGGAAGAGGGCTGTGGGGTCCTGATTTGGTGGGGAGAAGTTTATGTAGTGGGAAGGTTGGAAGATGCAAGGGAACTTCACCATGAGATCTGAGTGGGAGATAAAATGGTGGTGGCAAGAGGTGCAAGATACCTGGTTGGAACTAAAAGGTTCCAAGCTTGCAGTAAGGAGAACATGTGGCAGGAGAGTGGGGACAGGAAGTTTTACTCTTCTTTCACATCTGTGTGGCAGAAAAAAAAAAATCACAAAGGTAAGGGGCTGACAAGCAGCTGTGAGATTCACTAACTTTTTGAATTCCTGGTGTAGAGAACGAGAGCCAAAATTAAACAGCCAATTCCCAGCCACACTCATCAGTTGTGCTAGAAAGCTGTGATGCTCATCATCTTATTTTTGTTGCTTCTGGACATTCTTGGCAGGACAGAATAAGCTTACAGAGGAGGTTATAGGAACCTATTCAATCTTCTCCTTGCTAAAGTCCAACTCTTCTTTCGCTTACGATGACCTCCTGCTCCCTCTTCTGCTGGGCACACATTTCTAATCCAACACTCAAACGAAAACATCTTTTTATTTATTTCACACTGCAAAGTTTCACCCATTTTTCACCAGACTGGTTATATTTTCCTTCTATTTTTAGGATTTACAGTTTGTCCTACACACAGTCTTTGGGAAACACATACCAAACTGCAACAAATCAATAATTCATTTGACCGACAAAAAAAATGCAGCAGGCTCCCTCTGACTCTTAACTATACATGGACACATGCCAAATAAACCTCTTGATCCAGAGCCATTTAGAGCTCTGTTCTCTGGAACCCTGCATATATATTCCAGTCAACCCCTGCATGTAAAAAAAAAAAAAAAAAAAAAAAAAAAGGGAAAAACGGACCAGCATTGAGCTATGTTTTTAATATCAAACAGCGACAGTTCTGTCAGACCAGTGGGGAAAATAAGAACAAGAACTGCAGCGCTTTCCCTACAATTAGCCCGATACCTGCGTTGCCCTGTACAAACACGGTGTACGAGCATTCAGACGGACCTCAAGGAGTGCATATTGCAATAACCCGATGTGACGGGCACAAAGAAGTGGCTAAAATATGGCAAACATAGCTGCAACTGCCTTCCCCAACACAGGAGATGAAAATAAACAAACACACTTTTGCTTGATGAAACCAGCTCAGACAAAACGTATTCACCAGCTACAAAAAAGTGACAACTAGTGTGCCTAATTGAGGCAAACGTCATCAGACATTCTACTTATCCTTAAGCTTTTACTACTGCACATGTAGATATAAGTTCTGCAAAGATTTCGGCAGGCCCTCTACCCAATATGAGAGATGGCAAAACTGCTAATAGTTACTGTGAAACATTATTAAAAGGAAGAGGAGAGTTATCTTGAAAGCTATGGCAAACACAAATACATGCTGGAGGGAATTCACCATAGACAGTTCATATTCTTATGTTCATCAATGACAGCAAATGAAAACTGGGCTTACGCACTCAATGCACAGGACAGGAGTATTTAAAAAAACCTCAATCTGTTAAGCGTAGTATATCTCCAGAGAAATTAGGTATTGACTGCATGCCTCAGTGAGTAGAAAGTCTACAAAAATCCATAGGAGGCATGCATCCAAATATTACTTTTTAACATTAACTATGTAACCATTTTTTAAATGTACACTGGGTGCAGATATAATTCTCTTTAATTATCAATCAACACACAAAAAGGTAATACTGTTTATACAGTATGGTCTTTAAAAATGAATACAATGAATACACTCAAATACTACGCTAAAACTAACAACGCAGTTGTGCCATATGAAATTTGCATCAAAATAAAAAGGTTTTAAATTTTAAAACCCCACATGCTGCTTGCAGTGAGATCCAGCCACCAGATACAGGAGTGCTGATGGTGTGGGTCAAATCCTGTGGCAAAGCCCAACTTGGGCCCTGACTTGGTTCAAAGTGAACTCTAGACATAGATAGGGGATGTAACCGAGGTTGCGGTGAATACTTGCGAACACCCTACAAGCCTGGAAGGCCCAAGCAGCACCGCAACACAGAAGAGCCAGCCTGCGGGGCCCACACACACTGCGTGGAGCACAGGTGAGCCATGCAAAACTAAAGACGAAACCAGCACAAAGAGCAGAGACATGAGGCAGGGCAGCTGCTCCCAGCCTTTCCCAGCACAGGGGGAATTCCTCTTCAGTTCCAGCACAAAGTCAAAGCCGCCACCACCACCATTAGTGTACACCAGCACACACTAAAGTAACTTGTTTGAAGGCAGCGATTCGCCATCAGCT
Source organism: Fregata magnificens (assembly GCA_013389945.1). Lineage (NCBI taxonomy): Eukaryota > Metazoa > Chordata > Aves > Suliformes > Fregatidae > Fregata > Fregata magnificens. Next base: position 12,690 of record WAAD01027013.1, on the reverse strand, counting down.
GCCACAAGAGCAGCACGTCCAACTCAGCCCTTACCAGAGGCTGCCAGAAGACTATGGACTAATTCTATCACCCAAAAGCGTTACCATGCAGTGGCTGCCAGTGGGAAACTCTCTGGATCGCAGTGGACTACATAACCTCTACACCTGATGAACTCCACAGAGAGCTTGGGGAACAAATAGGCATGCACCTGGGTTAATATCTCGATTCAACTAAGGAAGCACCAGTGTTGATTTGAATTAGTGGGAAGTGGTTGCACTGGCTTGGCCTTATGCAAGGAGGCACTTTTGAAAGCAACAAATTCATAATTTTAAGTTTCAGCATGTACCTCAAATTGCTGTATATCTTCAGGTAGGTACTTTATGAGTAAAAGCAGGGCAAGTCAAAATGTTCTCATTTGTCTAGCTCAATCAGCAACGGGTACTATTCAGGGGTTTTGAGGTTTGAGAGACATTTATGTTGCTACGTACACTCAGGAAACGCCCTCTGGAAAGGATGTCATTTATATAAAATAACATTTAAAAACTGGAACTCTATTCCAAAAGCATTGAAATAAATATTCCACCCTGAAAAATTGGGTAACACCAGAATGAAGGCTGTCTATGCAGCTTTAGTTCGCCAACAGTGAAACAGTCTTTAAACACTTTTCAGAAGTGCACCCCACCTCATTTGGTATATGAGGCTGCGCTGAGACGCAGTCACAAGTCAGGAGTACAGGAGATTGTTGAGCAAAGAACCATTTGCTCCAACTGTTGAAAGTCTTTTAGTATCCTGAAACATCTCTGCAACTCTAAACCTTACAACAAGAGACAAGATGAGGGAAACCAGTCGCTGTGTTCTGCCATCTGGACCTGTGCCATCTCCCACAGAAGTCGCTGCACATGTGTATTTTCCCTGGGACATTGAGAGACCCTGCTGCAAATGGGAAACTGGTGATGTGACCTTAATGGATTCAGACTGTTAGAAGGTCAGAGCTGAGGCATTCAACATCAACAGTTTGGATTCTCTGCAACATACCAGATATCACATGATGTTCTGCAGGCTTTTCTGGCAGAAGCATCAGAAAAATCTGCAGATTTTCTGTTTCAACTATTAGCAAGCAAAAAATTTTCAAGTGTAAGATGAGGGTAAGCTCCCTCAAACTATCTTCCTGAATATTTTGTTTTCTGGAGTCCTCTACTTTTCACCAATTCCATCACGGCTTTAGCTACTTCAGGGGGTAATCTAACGCACAGACTGCAAAAGACAACAACTTAACTCACACTTGCATGTGCACACCCTTTGCCACCCAAGTCTGTAAAATTTCCCTGCTCTTTCAAATAAAAGGAATTATCTGTCCTGTAATCACATACCCATCAACAGACACCTGTCCACTAGACAAACTAGCTGCTATAACTATCCAACTGCCAAATCGCAAATAATCCAGCTTCCACCTATTCTTGAAACAGCATCCACACCAAATACTAGTATGCAGCCACATTGCTCACACTACCAGGAAAAACAGCCAGAGTCAGATCTCCAGAAAATGCACTATATGCTTGGGAGGGCTAGAAGAGTCTGAAACAGATGCCCTCTTCACTGCAAAATATTTTTTAGCGGGTGAAATTGTGCAATTGTCTTAGCAGCAAATACTTGACAGTCTTATTTCATTTTTTCTAATGACCAGAGTTAAACGATTGCAGGTTTTAACAGCGCCGGCAAATTATCAAGACCCTCTACATTACATGGTCAATGGTCCTTTTAATAGAAAAAGCAATAATATACAGTTGTTTGTGCCAACTAAAACTCGTTAGAAAGTATTAGTTTAAGGTAACAGTTCAGCAGCTATTAACAAGCACAAATTTCTACAGTTATTATTTGTGACACTATGATCCTAGCAAAGCTGGCAGCAGAAGACCATTCTTTTTGTTTTAGAAGATCTTGGGGGGGTGACAGGGCAGGGGGGCCAGGAACACAGGAAAGAAAAGTTAACAAAAACACTGTTTTGTAGCAAGAGTCAAAGTTTTTCAATAATCACCATTTTTTTCACCAGCATAACATTAAAATTGACTTTTTGTCTTGCTGACATAGCAACTAAGAAAGTTGTGTTGCATTGACCATATTGATTGTGAACAATGCAGCCATCAGTGGGACTTTGCACCATATATTTTCAATATTGACCTCCCATTCCCTTTTCCATGGCTCTATGGGTCTGCTATTGGATTTGGACTGCTGTGTAATAAACAGCTAAGGTTTAATTAATGGTAAATGAATACAAGACATAGGTTATGACTTTAACTAATTAGGGAATTGTTGAATTAAGTCTGCCTTGGAATGCAAGGCAGTACAATCAATATCCAATAAAAGGACTATGTATGTAATTTACCTGCAAATGTGTTTCCAATACCATCAAAGTGAGTTTAAATAAGTAAGATATATGAAAGGCTACTGGAAAAAGATTTCAAAAAGTTAACACTTTATGGCTTCAAAAAAGGTTTTTCTCCTTGCAGAAGGAATGTCATCTTGAAATATCCTCTCAACACAGATGGTGACACTCAGACACAGCTCTCCCTAAAGGACAGTGCAGACTTGAAACATTTTTCCTTGACAATGCAACATTAGCAAATATTGCCTCTGCAGAGTACAGCAAACACAAACCAGTACTCCCAGCATGAACCAATTAAGTTTAATGGCAAGCTCTTCTTAGGGCATCTTGGTCTGCCTTCCAGTACCATACGTGCAGCAGCCTTTCAGTTTTAATCGTGCTGCCCCCCTTCCCCCACCAGCCCTGGAGAAGCATTCCCAGGTACAAGAAGAGGTCACCACACAAGGGTCTGATCAACCCTGAGCAATCCCCAAGACTACTTCTATTGTGTACAACAGCTCACACAGCCTGATTACTCATTCTGTAATCACTCCTCTGAAATAAAAAAAAGAAACCTACCTACTCCCTTGTGGGCATCTACGCTGGTAAACTCTATTGTCCCATTATGGCCCTTCCTAGGATTTTCCTGATACTGTTTGTGGTTCCCATTGGGACAATATCTGTAGGAAAGTCCATAATCTGCAAGATAAACCTGGAAGACATGAACAGACAAATGAATAATGCTTTTGTCCTTTGAAAGTATAACCTTTATAATTAAGTCTTAAGAAACTGATAGGTTAAGGACAGCCTTAGATCTAAATTTTATTAAACCAAATGGTGCCTCAGGATAAAATATGTACAACTGGGGGCTATAACAGCTGCCCTCCCCATTTAAATCCTTCCACTACTATACTCTTATCTTATTTCAGAGTCGAGCAGAATTTCAGTCTTTTTATTTTGTTCCTAAGCTCTCTCCTCTCCAGGTGGGCATCTAGACATCATAAACTGCAATATGCCTTTCATGTATCCTCACGTTGCTTATGGGACCCCTTCCTCTCTTTATTTAAGCAGGCACATACGCACCCCTGTTCAAATTTGCCATCAGCTGGAAGCTGGAGACTGTACAATTTCATAACAGCAGTGCAAGTTAAAAGCCAGAGGAAGCGAGAGACAGCAGCTTCCCCCAGCTGGAATGGACAGGACTCCAGCACTAACACGGACCGGGACCACAGGGCTGCTGGGCATTAGCCTAACTGTAGTCTCATCTTTTTCAATGTCACTGTCAGTAATTTCATACTGGCAACAACTATTTACACATAAAGTGTAAGATAAAACAAAGCAAAACAAACCAGGCCCCCCCAACCCAGAAAGCACTCTTAGTAAATCACTCCTGAATTTAAAATAAATTTTAAAAAGGCACAGAGCCAGACTTCACTCTAAGTTACTCTGAAGCAAATCCAAATCTAAGTTACTCTGGAGCTCAATCAGTGTAAGAGAGAAAAATTTGGGCCCGCACTGCGTATACTGCAGCAAGCTCATGCATTCTGCCACATTTACCTTTCCATCCCGGCACAGGTGATTCCCCCTCGCCCCCCCAAGGTGCTTCACTATAGCCACCTAAATAACCAGAGGAAGGAAGCCCCAGGGTTCTGAATGATGTATCTGGGAGATGCACTTGCATATTCTTGGGACTTAACTGTGAAAGTATTAACTGACTTTAAACTTACTCTTGCTCACTTTTATGGTATTTGAAGCTGAAAACAGAACAGCTCAGGAGAGCTGATTTTTACTTTCTGTTCTTCTGCTGCCTGTCAAGACAAACCTGAACACGCTATCTGGCTCCTATGCCTCTATTTCTCTATAGGCATAGTGCATGCAGTACTGCATCCATGTCAATTCTGCCACTCACATAATGTAGATTAAGGGCACAAGTCCACTCTATGAAGTTCAGATTAACATGTTCTACCCTCCAACAGGGGTGGACCTAATACATGCACATGGTCAATTACTGCAGTGCAGCTGACAAGCACTAACTTGTTGAAAGCAGCTGGAATTTAATCACAATCTGTCCACCCCACAATATCCCATAGGTTATTTTCTCACTTTGTCATTTTCACACTCCCACTTGGCCTTTGCCCCTTACATTGACCAGTTCTCACATTAGGTAATTGCTTTTTTTATAAATATCCAAGTACAGTACTTTCACTTAAAAAAAAATAAAAATGCTACAGACTGCTATTATATTGCCAATGGAACTGATCTCTGGGGCAAAAGCTAAACCATCTGAAGGCATATAGAGATCATTTCTACTAAATCATATTACATTACAAAGAAAAACTTTTTCTTTTTCGAACCTCGGTTTTGTCTCCTCTTTAGCTAAAAAAATAGTTTATCCTGTAACAGTCTAAAAGAAACTCTTCTGGCACTCACTTTTAATTTAATTATGTCACTCCTGGTGGAGGAAAAACAAACAAACAAAAAACCCTCAAGAAAACTTAACGCACTATTTTGTAGCACATTCTGTTGAACTACTGATTCCTGTTTGTGCTCCAGGCAGCTTCAAATCCTGGGATGGCTGGTCTCTTGGTTTTACTGTTTCTGCTTGCAGGATCTGTGCTTATTTGGAGCGTGTAAGCTGGGATGCAGCACTTGTTTCCTGCAGGGTGATGGCTTTTAAGATTACTGATGATGTTTTTCACCTGACAGACTATACAAACTGTGATACAAGATTAAAGACCGTAGGCGCATTTAGAAAATCTGGGACAAGGCATAAACTTTGTTGGGTTGACCGATTTGATTTTCTCCTGTATCCGTTCTCCAGCGTATTCCTGATGCTCTGATACCTGTCCTAATTGAGCCCACAGTCAGTGTGAGAGAACTAATTTAAACTACCCTAATATCAAGTTTTGCGAGTCTTCTGCATCCTTTGTGGGCTGGGAAGGAGAGAGTAGGCTAGAAGGTGTATTCTTCCCAGGCTAGGTGGTACATTTTGGATTTTGCTTGACTATAGATTTTTGACATGTACAGTTGACCGGATAAAATAAGATGAAATACAGAGCAGATTTCAACCTTTAAAAACTCAGGCTATGCCTTATATTAAAATGAGATTTTAACTGTTAGAAAAAACAATACAAGAAAAGCATCTCTGCCAGCTCTCTGGTTCTGTCTGGGCTGGGTATGCTAGCTTATGTGATAGACACTCCCATATGGCAGCCCAGCCCTGGTGGTCTTTCAAACTATCTTAACAACAGGGCATCTAGAAAGTAGCCAGAAATATTTGCTAGTCAAACTTGAACCATGTAAAAAAGTTACCAATTATCCTACAGATAAATCACAGTAACTATGTGCTCTTAATCCATTTTTAAGCAACAGATTTGCTTAAAATACCTTCAATAGTAGTATCAGCAGAGCAGTTTTAAATTTATACTGAAAAACCCCTCTAAAAGTGAGAAATAGCTTTAGGTTATCCTGCCTTGACTGATGCAAGACCTGGAAACCAAGAAGCAATCACTTCTTAAAGCCACTCACATGCAATCGCAACAACATCTATGATTGTACCACCGTTTGCTCCAGAAGTTGGTCCTGAGTGTCAATGTTCAGCTTACTTCTGGCTGAGCCATTTGTCACTTCCACTGCTTTCACACCCGATTTTTTCCACAAACATGCAACCAATGGTAGCCTCTCAAACCAAAGCCTCTTGGCCACCAACAAAAATCAATCCCTTTCAGCTTGTACAAAACCAGCAATGCACTGTTACAACCTTGCCACAACCATTACCAGAATGACTACATTATTTTAAATTACCATGAATTTCATTTCATCAATTCTCATTATAACCTTTTCATCATTAAAAAGATATATAGTTCTTTATAGCTAGTTGTCACTTTTTGATAGTGTAACACAGTGTGCCCTTCCAAATTTGCTCAGAACATGGTGGGTAGGGGTAGCTAATGAATTTGTAGGTTGTTGGGGCTTTTTAAGGGTATAGGGAGGGGGGAAGAGATGAGTATTAAAGAATATTGAGAAAAACTAAGTCGGTGTTAGTATGTGTTTCAATACCATAAATATTTTTCATCTGCATGCTTTTTTTAGGAACAACAAAACAAATAAGAGCAAAAAGAGAACAAAACATACACAGAGTAAGATAAACAAGACACTTGAAACAAGAAATGGTAACATGGATGATGAAGGTGCAACAGTGACATAAGCCTAGAACAGCTGGGTTTAGCTGTGTTACATTGTACACTCCTTCCCCCACACTTACTTATTTTAACTCTTCTGGGTTTTTTCAAGTTCTCTTTTTTTACACATCCCAGTCTGCACTAGACTCAGCAACGCTTAGCACGGTCTGTTATTAATAGATTTTGGTATAGATTAGGAGCCAGATTTCTGAAGTCTTTGCACTTAATTTCATGCAAACATGAATGTGCCCATCTTATTGAAGCAAACAGCCACACAGGCACAAATAATTATTTATGTGCACAAGCAACCAGCCATAGATTCGGCAGTCCTCTTGTCCTTTCTGGGCATGACTCCCTCATGGTGCTTTATATCTGAAGTGCTAAATATCTGCTAAACATATAAAATTCTTACAACTTGTATACGTTATGATATATAACTGCAGTGATCTGGGAAGTCATAAGCCTGGCACTTTCGATTCTCACGGTATTCTCTTTATCTTGAAGTACGCACAGCAGGAGATTTATTGCTGAAAGGATAACAATGCAGTGATTTTCTTTGTACATTTTCTTTCCAATGGTTCCATTACTAGGCTTATGTAATGCACAGTAAATAATTAAGTAGATACCTACTAATAAGAGGCAGATTGGTTGCTAATGGCCATAGAGCTGTCAACTTCAGTTGGACACTACGCTACAAAAAGGGTAAAGATGGACTGAAGTCTGTCTTGGGACAGGAAGTCTGAAGTATAGTGTTTGGGACAGAAATAGCATCTTTCACAAAACAGAAGCCAAGGAAGGAAGCAGGTTAAACAAAGGAGAGAGATAAATTTTCTGTGACTTGTCAGGGGCAAGTCCCAATACTGGAATCAATTGAACTCTAAGGTATTTGGGCCATAACTACAAAAAGAAATTAAACCAGCATAAGCAGTTCTATCCAAATGTAGCAGTAGGCCTAATGAAAGAAAATTAAGGCCATCTGATTGTGAAGCTACATCTCAGATTTGGGGCATAGCCAGCATCCATGAGTTAAAATTCAACTGTTTCTGTATGGTATCTCTGCATACTGCATCCTTCCTAAAAACACATGAAGGAGAACAGAAGAGATTTTCATTTTTCTCAATTCATCTGCTCTTTAGCAAATCTGTCATACCGGACTAAAGAGCAGGAATCACAACGATTCATCTCACAATGAAAAATGGCTTAAAGTTGGAATTGTTTTCATGCCTGTTTTTCCCATATGATCAATGCGTGAGCTCTGCATCTTCTATGCTGGTCCCCTGAAAGCTGGTCATAAAAGTTAACAATTTGAAACATGTTTGTACTCTTCCTTTTTCCTTTTCAGTTAGGGCTATCTACAATAATCAAGTCTGAGAGTTTTATTCTGTAACTATCTTGTCTAAGAAACACTTAAAATCAAAATCAGAACTGAGGTGCAAAGCCAATTAAAATATACAGCTTGAAAATACAAATAGGCAACTTCTGGTGCAGACTTGAGTCTGCAACACTGCAGCATGTCTGCCTATATAGTTGGGGGGGGGGGGAGGGTGGGGAAATACTACAAGGTAATTGTTTTGAAGAGGCATTCTTCCAAACGTTATTTCATTTATTAAAAACTCTGATTTTAAGCTCTTGTCTGGTGACTGCTTGTCCCTTTTAATAGTATCACTATTTAAATGAGTTTAATGGATTTGAATTTCTCTTTTAGAGTCTATATCAATCATGCTTATTCTGCTTTATCATACAAAGAGTTACTGCTATGCATCGAATTACTTTTAACTTGCCGCAATACTGAGACGGTGCCTCACCTGTTCTGTAATTTATAGGTCTGATCACTTCAAGTTTTCTTTCAGGCCTCTCCGAGATTCATGGGCTGTGTACTTCCCTCAGTACATCACTCCTATTCTGTCAGTCATTGTGCTGGGTCCATGTTCAGAAACATATTGACTA
>WAAD01027010.1:15838-29874 GCA_013389945.1 Fregata magnificens | reverse complement strand
TATTTCAAGTTCAATATAAAATGATGATTTATGAGCCTCTAAAGAGAGACTACCTAAAATGAACTCCTATAAAACACTCATTGTTTTATGAATCTGAACTATTTTTGTCTATTTGTTTTGATATATTTGATATATTTGTTTGTATATTTGATGCTTTTGCAAGCTCTCTGCTTGGAAGTTTAAGTCTTTGTGACCATGTTAGCAGTGATGACCTAGTGGAAGCCTGTGGTGCTGCAAAACAGAAAGGGTAAAATAAACATAATGTGAAAATTGCTGTTAGTTGAATGAGAAGCGGAAACAGGAAATCTACCCACAAAACCTGCATGTTAAAACACACAGTAAGACCTGTGCAGAGCATCTAATCTCCTTCATAGGGTGCCTGAGCAGATGTGCAAGACTGTGAGAATGCAAAGCTTATGTGACATCTTTCAGCCTCTTAAGCCATTAAGAGGGAGATGGAGTTTGATTTATTGATGAAAGCATGATAAGGAAAGCTGAACTGCAAGAAGCAGTTTTTGTAGACTGTCTTACTTTACACAAGGAAACTGCTTGCATCTGCAGCCTTTGTTTTGTAGACTGTGAACTTTCTCAAATAGTTGTATCTTTGTGTTCGAATGTAGCTCAATGATTTTCATTAAAGGCTACAAAAGTGTAGACACATGGGAATGTAGCATTTGCAATCACTGTCCTGTATTCATATTTGTAACATCCCCAAACTGCTCTTAACCTCCACACAAGTAAGTATTCACTTCTTTTTTTCCAGTTTCTTGCCTTGATAATTAAAATGCATTCTGGCTTTACTCTTTATGTGAGTATGCATATATTGCATTAAATAATAATTTATGTGAAGGTAGTTAGAGCTGTTTTAAATTAGACTTTAATGATAAGAGACTCAATCAAGAGCCAGTGTGGGTCTTGTGTTGCTTTTTATATCTTGAAACCCTCCCAAATTCATAGCAACTTAAACACAGTGAGATTTTTGTTAGACCATGCCAAAGACAAAATACCAGGAGGGCTTACTGAAGAACTGTTCCTCAACTTGAAAGTATATTCTATGGAGACAAATAAAATGTGCAACTTTATGTTTAATAAGCTAAAAGATTCCCTTAAGCTGTTTCAGAAGACTTACGCACCCATGCTGTTTTTCCTATACCACAGATATACCTGTGGATGTGGTATACCACAGGGCTATACCATATGGATATCATTCAGCTGGTTGAAATGAAGCCTTTATTTGAAAATTTAACGTATTATATTGCAACTACAGGTCTTCATAATCTAAAAACATAAAACACTCTGATACAGGCTTGAAAACTGCCTAAAAAGAGATCATGTCTACCCTAAAAAGTTACAATTACATTATATAATCTTCCTTTTTTCGGAAGAACAATTAAATTTCCAGTGTAAATTTAAATTGATATCAAGAGTTCTTTGATTTCATGCACCTAAAATTTTATTAAATATATGGAAATGCAGTGTATTGTGGGCTAAATAGTTTAGTAACTAATCATCAATAAAGTTCATAATTCCAACCTGACAAATTAAGTACTAATAGAGGCATTTAATGCTGAAAGGTGCAGCCTGATGGCCACAAGGTTTGGAAAGTATTGTCTCTGTTCCTTTTTGTGTGTATCATCACACTGCCAAATTGTTCAGGCAAATTAGGTTTTTCCTTCATCCGTCTTCAAAGCATAAGGCACAGGCAGTTTCTAAAGACGGAACATTAACTTTCTTAGATTTCTGTTCTGACCTAGCAAGGCCAAGTTCTGTATTCCTATGTACTGTTTTACATAATAACAGGACAGTTTTGCCGCAATCACATACAGAACTGAAATTGTCTCTCCTATTTTTCTTTCTCTTTTAACGAAAGAAACTTTCTGAGCAGCACATAGTATTTGAGAGTTGCTCTTGATCAGACAGTAGAATAATGACTGCATTCTGAGATCATTTTGAAAAACTTTATTTCTTCCTGTCCATTTGTGCACTTTTTGGGTCATAAAAAAGGTAATGTGGTGTTTGAAAAAGAAATTGCTTTTTTGCAGATTTCATGCCTTATTAAACTTGTGTGAGTGATGGCCACTCCTCTAAAATCTCAGAAGGATTTGAAGTTTTGAGAACAGATCATGTAAATACTAAGTCCAACATGATAACTACTTTTTTAATCAGTAGCATAACTTAAATAGCCATTGGATTCAGATTTTTTACTTCAGTAGATTTAGATCAAGTGATAATTTATTTTCTCTGTTTTGCTTTTGTACTTCTTGATGAACAAGTTTGTATTTCAAGTTAGAATATTGGATTTGGAAGGTGATTTGGGAGCAGTGCATGATAAGCATGTCGCATGACAAAAGCTGTTTTATGGAACCTTTAATGTAATTGTGCGCACATTATTGACAAAATAATTGAGGTAATCAATATGTAACAGTTCAAGATGGAACTAGGATCTATAAATGAAGGGTTTAACTGATTAAAAGGATTTATTTGCTCTCTAATGCCACTGCCAGGAAGATTAATTATAAAGTAACTATAATGAGCAAACCACACAATTTTTTTTTTAACTGAATTTAACAACAAATTTCAGAAACTTTGATTTATTAATATGCCTGAGATTTAATGCTGAACTCTTTCCATTAGGATTATTTTTAATAGTATTTTCCAAGAGAGATGACACTCTTTGAGGTGTGGACACTGTATGTATAGAGTCTGGTCTCGGTAGCAGAGCTCTAATGGAATATGCATTAAACAGCAGGCAAACAGGAACTGAGCCTGCTGGAATTAGAGTCCAGATCTTGTTGTTTACTTCCAGTGGTTGCAGATAACCAAACCTGAAAGTAGGATCAGCAGATGCTTTCTGCTATGCACCCTGCCTTGCAGTTCCCTGGAGGGTGTAGAGAGGGCTCCTCACACTAAGCATGGTGGAGGCCAGAGTTAACTCCCAGAGCCTTGCGCAGCTCTTCTGCTGCTTCTGCTGGCAAATATCTGAAGGCATTTGCTGAAGAGGCAGACACCACCGCCCCCACAACCCGCCAAGCAATAGTCTTTTACAATACAGTAGTTTTCTGAGAAGTTTTTTCTCATGTTTCCTCTTCCAACTCCACAAAACAAAGTTCTCACACTCATCTTCACGTGTAAGAATGTTTTCTTGGCTTTTTTTCCTATTGGAGTTATCCCACAAACTATTAGTCACTCAGCAGCAATATCACTGAAATTGCTTCACGTAAGATTCCTTCCCGTCTTTTGGGTACAGAACAATTGCTTGGACATCCTGTGGGATTTGTCTGTGCTCAACTTACTTCCTTCTTGCTACTGCCTGTGAAAGAGCGGTTGATCCTGCATTAAACATGGCAGAATTCCCAGTGAAATCCCTGCGTTTTGCCTGTGTAAAAAGTATGCTATGTCTATTTATGGTCACTTTTCAGTGCAGAGTCTTTTTTCCTTTATTAGTGAAAGCAAACAGCTGCTGTTTGAATGTAGTGACCTTTAACACAACTTCAGCACAGCTCCGGAGTCCTTTGCTGTGGGAATTACAGAAAAAATACTTTGAGAAACTCAAACATGCAGAAATCAAATAGTTCTCCAGCAGCTCTGTGCTAATAAGGAAACAATTGCTGGGAGCAATCTATATTGTAAACACTTCTGTTTCTTTTCTTACTGCTAACAGACTTTACTTTTTTTCTTTACTGCTAAAATATATTTCCTAAGAAAAGACATTTTGGAGTACATGGATGAATAAATAATCACTGCAGAAAACGAAAGATTAAAAAAACGGCCATTAAGCTAAAAACACAATACTAAATATAAAATGACCATGTCTTTTGCATCACGTCATACAAATATTCAAAATATTAGGAAAAAAATTCACACGTTTTCCTACTTTTCAGTGGAGTACAATCCCGTTTTTCACACATGTGGGTGTTAAAATAAGAGTTCTATATTACAGTACCCTTGGCCCTTGCATAATGCATCAGTAGAGCTGGCTTTGTTTGGTAAGTTATACAAACAAATGGGATGCCAGTTAGTTTGGATTTTCAGAACTTTATTGTGTGAAGTCGCTTTTCAGATCCCGGGATCCTGTCCTAATAGGAGAGCAGGAGGTGATGTTCTTGTTCCTGAAGTGGAGACGCTCCAGGGTTGATCTTTCAGCCCAGCAGCTAATTACCATGGCTGCAGGGCCTGTGCACCCCATGAGGGTGCCTCCTCATCTGGTTCAAAGTTTCTCGGGATGAGCTTTTATTTCCTTTGCACGTCTCCTATTTTGTTGTGTTTCAGGAAGATTTAGCAAGGTCATATGTCACTTCTTGAGAGAAAGGAGAGCTTCTTCAATGGGGGCAAACACAGTTAAAGTAGACACAAGAGGACACAAGACTGAATGTGCACTGAACTGTCTGGTTTTTATATTTTTCATTGCCTGAATTCCTGCCAAGTAGGCCATTAAGAGCCTGGTCATAATTGTAGGGAAAGAATCATTATTCTTATTTTTTTTTACTTTTTGATAATAAAATTCCTTGATTTTTTGGTTGGGGGGGAGAGGTTTGTCCCTTTTGCTGTAGCAACTGCTTTGTTCCTGATTATCAGCAACGTATGTACTTAAGACTTGTAAAACTTACTCTTCTAAGGTTGAATTTCAGGTTTCAACTAGAGGAGAGCAACAGAATAGGTCATAAGAAAAATAGTAATGAAATTGCCCATTTTCAAGTTTTGCTGCTTAGTTTATCTACCATGAGCAACAGCACTGTACCTAATGCTAATGACTGTTAGTGGCTAAGCAGGGAAGAAATAACACATAGTTTATTCATACAGTGTATTTGCAGATTTATATTTATTTTGAAAACTATTTTGCTACTGTATTATTATTTTTCAGTTTTAGGTGGCTTTTTATTTATCTTCACTTGCATAAAATCTGTTAATTTCTATGTTTCTGAAAACTATAAAAATGTGCAAAATTAATTAACTCTTATTTGGCCATAAAGTACTCCTGTAACAAAAATTGTAGCTGTGCAGCTGAGAAGCAAACCAGAAACAGTTTTTATAGCCTGTCTTTGAGGAGCAAAGTACAGAGAGGACTGGAGTCCATAGAGAGTCGTATTGGGCAGATATTAATAGGATGGGGAGTAGCTTCTCTCTTTTTTTTGTCATGTTAGGCGAGCTATCTGTTGATTCTGTATGATACATGTCTGCATGAGGAAGCTCTGTCAGTTTCCTTCATTTTTTAAAGTGATGTTTCTAAGGTAAAACTTAGAATAATAACAATTCTGCTATTTTTTGTTTTGACGGTAATGCCTACCAAGAGTTTTCAAGGATGAGTGCATTTAGCTTTGATATTACTGAACTTTTGTGATGGGGAGCAGTTGTATTGACCATCCAGCCAGCAACAGATTTCTTCAAATGCTTAGTTAATTACTGAGGTAACGTGGAAATAAGCAAACAAAGCTATAGCTTTATACGCTATAGTATGGCATTTCTCTTTGGTCAGTTCAGGTCAGCTGTCCTGGCTGTGTCCCTTCCCAGCTTTTTGCCCACTACCATCTGGCTAAAAAATGCCTTTGCATCTGAACTTTTCAGTAAAAGTGGAGAGTTGTTATGATACCATGTTATCGTGTGACAAATTCTACTAGTTCTAAATATATTTATTAAACTTTTTTCCAAATTGATCCCTTCATCTGGAAAAAAGTAATAAAAATAGTTAGAAAAAGAAAATTTAAAAGACTAAGCTTATTTTTCTCTTTTGATCTTTGTTACATGTTTTCAGGGGCAGGGGGTAGGGGGACAAAACAAAAAGCCCAAACCAAACCAAACGAGAGAAGATAGAAATGGATACACATGGCTGTGATTGTTCCTTTTGTAATTGTTCTGTATTACACTTCTAGCTGCCACATTGGCATTAGCAGAGCTAGACCAAGAACAGAGTATGACATTTCTTTGTGCACAGATGACCAGGAGAGATGGAAGATGATGCCACCAGGTGCTGTCAGTTAGCTTTTATTCCAATTCAAGTCGTCGGGTTGTTTGTGAAAATGAATAAACAGTGCAGTCCTTCAGTGAAATAATACACTGGGACAATCCACCATCAGTGGTGTCAGTATATGAAGGACCAGTTTGGCTTAGTATCTTCTGTAGCCTCCCGTTTTAGTGCACATGAGTTTCGTCAAGAATGCTTTAATGGGTTTGTTTGAAGTCCCTGGGTTCTTGTTTGTATATGGAGAAAGACTTAAGTGCTTCAAGTCAGAAGCACTGAATGCATTTAGGCATTTTATGTCTGAAGTTACCAAATGCCAAGGCTCATGACTACCTTCCTCCCAAACACAGCTTGTGGGGAAGCCCTCTGTCTCTTCCTTATACACAAGGAGTCCAGGGTTTAGAGTGTTTCTCTGTTGTGTAGGAGAAAAGCTGTTCATTCCTCTTTCTGAGGTGTACTGGGTCTGGCTGGGATGGAGTTAACTTTCTTCATGGCAGCCCTGTGCCAAAATACAGGTGCTGTGTTTTGGATTTGTGGGTAAAACCATGTTAGTAACACATCAATGTTTTGGCTGTTGCTGAACAGTACTTGCACAGCCTCAAAGCCTTCTCCATGTCTCACTCTCCCCCCACCAGTGAGTAAGCTGGTAGAGGGCAAAAAGCTGGGAAGGGACACAGCCAGAACAGCTGACCTGAACTGACCAAAGGAAAATGCCATACCATATAGCATCATGCTCAGCAAGCAATAAAACTGCAGTAGCAGAAGAAGAAGGGGGGAAGGGGATTGTCTTCTAATGTGGCTGTTGCTGAGAGATGAGGTGGGCCTCGGTCTGCCTGTGGGTAGTGGTGACCGATTGCCTTTTTTCCCCCTCTTTCATTCACCTAGTAGATGTCTTTATCATGATCTGTGGGTTTTCTTGCTTTTGCTTTTCCTGTTCTCAACCCTGTCCCACTGAGGAGGGAGCAGGGAGCGAGAGAGCAGCTGTGTGGGTGCTTGGCTGCTGGCCACGGTCAACCCACCACATGAGGGAAGGAATTTGTGTATTTGCTACAACTGCCAAGTATAGGCTTTTCAGAGACTAAGTGAAGCCTACTAGCCTGTTCCAGTTTGCATGAAAGAATTAAGAGACTGAGTTAGAAAGTGAGAAAAAGGGGAGCATTGCTGTATTTCAGACACTTGGGAGATAAAGAGGCCAGGTGGTTAGGTCAGTGCTGTCATGCTTGGTGATGTTTTAAGCAAAGAAGATGTTTTGAAAGAAACTAACTGATTCTTCAGGAGATGGGTCTGGATTCTGCTTCTTTGGTGTTAGAAGGCACACCATAGTTGAGTTAGATGCTAGGTGCCTGCGTTTGGGGTGGAATGAGATTTAAATCTCTCACCAGTCCTCATTTCCTTCCCAGGCTAGACTGAAGTCTCTGCCCCGCTGTGCATGCTGTCTTACGCATCTCTTTCAGCAGAGGTTATTCCTGTGAATCCTGTTGTTAGGTGTCCTGCTGTTCTTATGTTCCTGTGTAGACATAAGGCCCTGTCTACACATGTATGGGAGATTAACGTTGTGTGTGGATTCTCATTATGAGTTTGATAGGATAAGGTTGCTGTATTGAAGTCCCTTTTTGAGATTTGTACGTAAGTCTTCAGCAAGTGAATTAATGGGCCACAGGAAAAATTAAGAAAATAATCACTACTTCTACAATGTAAAAAATCATTACTTTTATTTCCACCTTTTTTTTTTTGAAACAATATTTCTGTATTGAAATAATAGTTGATACATCTCATGAGCACTGTGGAGACAGCTTATTTACCTTTTCCATTCTGTATTTAGTGAGAACAAGAGTCATCATTTGCATTTTTTGAAGTGTAGATTTAGTAAAGTAGTCAAAGAAAATTGACTTAGAGAAAGTTATTGCTAGAACTTGCCTTTCATTTTAAACTTAGTTGTATTTTATTGGCTAGCAGTGGGATACAGGGGAATTTCCAACCAGAATGAGTAATCGTTTTCTCTTACAACTTGCAAGCAAAGATGACCTCTAAAAGGATCTGAGATAAGACCCTACTGAAAGGAAGTGCAACTGCTGGTTTCAGAACATTTTGGAGGCTTATGAGGGTTTTTTTATTTTTATGTTTTCCATTTCAGTATAAATGTGGGCACACTCACCAGAAGTGTTGGCAGAGAGGAAGTAGTGGGTGTATCAGAGTCATACTGAAACCAACAGGTGGCACAGCTTATGCTTATATCAAAATCTTATCTTCAGATGAAATGTGACATACAGAAGGGCTAAGAGGACAGTATCCTCCTGTTTGTTCCAGACTGCTCGTACGATGTAAAAATCCATCTGTGGGCTTTGCAGACTGTTTGAAAGGTTCATGTTTGGCATGAACTTTCCAGATGAGGCCTTTCTCACCTTTAGTCTATAAGGGACAGAGTAAAGAAGAAGATGCAAGAGAGAGAAGGTAGACTACAGAACGTAGCTCTCAATGACAAGAAGCTTTCAGAAAATAATCTCAGTGTTTCTTTTTATCTTCCTTTGCAGAGCTAGCAGTCATTTTAAAATCACGAAAGCAAAACCCTGAGGTCTGGTAAAGACAGGATCAAGGAGGGAACCCCTCCCCCAACGCTGCGGTGTGTTCTCTTGTCTAAACAGTGAGGTACACGTGCCTGCACGAGATGGGAAGCTGCATAGCTGCATGAAACCTCACAAGCATAGCCATGCTGTGGAGGCTGCGTGCTGAGGAGAGGGTGCAGCATGGCTGGCTATGGGGGATTGCTGTAAGCTGGCACTGGAAAACACAGGGCTTGACCACTGATGGCAATTGGGATTTCTGCTGCCTGCAAGGGGTTCGTCATGGGTTTTCATAGAGGAAATGATTTGCTGTAGTTTGTGGGTTTTTCTGAGTCCCCAGGGACATTTCACAGTGGGAACATATCCATAGAGATAACGCTGGCTGGCTGTGGTGTCAATTAGAAGGTGAACTGAATGAATTGCAGGGAGGGAGGAGGACAGATTTGAGAGGAAGGTTTGGCTGACGCATTTGGAAATCTGCACTGACTGATGTTGTTAGTGGTGAACATCTGTCCTTTTCCTGCTGAATCCATTTAGAGAGCAGTAGGCTCCTCACCGACACGGGTAATGCAGAAAGGCTGTTGTACAGATCAAAATTTTCCTGAGATCTCCTGCTTTTAACTCATGAGATTGCTAAGCCATTGTTGCTATTTTGGTATGATGATCATCCTCTGAAACAGAGGTGAAAGAGGAAATCTGTCTTTCTGTTTTTGTTTTCAATTTCTATAAACTTGCTTGTAATATGCAAAGCGAGTTCCGGGCACAAAATATCTGGGAAATGTGCCAATGTGTAAACACACTTCATTTTTATAACATTGATGACTTGAAGTTGAGTAGCTTGAATTCAGACTGAAGATCTCACTTCAAATTACTGTTATTTGCATAGCTGATGGTAACTTAGTAAAGCAACTACCATGACTTTTATCATAATATTAAGTAAGTAGCAGTAAGACACTTCAGTTTTTGCTTAAAGGCTTTAATCAAGAAAACGACAAGTATTTTCTTTCCTTTTAAAAGAGTTTTTTAAAATGCATTTACACAGCCTTTTTCCCCCTTTCTTTCCCCCTTTTTCTTTTTTTCTTTTCCTTTTTTTTTTTGATTGTAATCTTACAGTTTAGTGAACTGGCTAGCTGATTTGTTTCAGGATTATCATAATTACTTTTTTTCTTTATTTGATTTACAACAGCAGTAATAATAGTAGAGACCTACCTGCTGGATGCCTCTGTTGATACATTTTAAAGTACATGAAACCCACAGAAAGAAAATAAAACAAGTTATACAATGGAGAGGACACATCTCTAAATTTTTTTGGCAAATACTAGCCAATCATGATAAAGTCTTTTGTCATATTTCTTTATACTCCTTTCTGAAATACATAGTAGAAAAGAGAAATTGATGCAGAAGGCTGTCATATCAGCAAATCTTGGAGGAAGGCAAGCTAAAGACAGGAAGTCTTTCTGGAGGAAAAAACATCCATTAATCTCCTTACTTGAAAACCACAGGAATTTCTGTTGGGAAGTTATTGCTTGTAAAATCAGTAGTGGGTTTTGCAGCCTTTCACACAGGTATCGTGTATTTGTTTCTGACCAAGTGTAGCAGTGACTGAAACCAGGTTTTTTTTGGTCTACTGCATGTCCTTGTGAAACCAGTTGGTGGGCTTGGCAGAACTCCAATCATACCTCATTGCTGCTAACTGGCACTTTGGTTGGCGTTGTTTGCAGTGAAGCTAGAGCTTAATAGAATGTGAAAAGTGAGCAACAATTGTTCTTTAAAGGCGCTGGTCCTTTGGCATGACAGCATGTAGACTCCTGTGTATTGTTTAAGTGTGCTTTTCATATTTAATGGACTTTGTAAGGCAATCTCTCACTTCTGAGTTCTACATTAAGTTGTGATGCAGCAAATTGTTTCTGTTCAATCACGTTCTTCAACACGTTTGCACATGCTTCAGTGAATGCTTTTTAACTGTTCAAAGGTTTTGTGGAATCTTGATTCTATGGAATAACTTCTGCCTGCTTATTTTACTGAAGTAGTTTATTTTTATTTGTATGAAGCCTGGCTCTTCTGGTTAGTTAATTCAATGACAGCTGTGGGATTTATTATGGTGTAATCAATAGCTTTTATATCTGACTAATGTGCTCTGGTTCATTGCATTGATCAAATTTAAGGGCCTGTGATGGATATTTTATATAATAATCTCTAAAACAGAGACTTCGGATTGTATTGATTAAATCAAAAGAGGTCAGATTTTCTTCTATATAATTGGAAGTTAGTCTAATAAGTAACATAGCATTTAACATGTTGTTTTACTGTATCTATCCGGAGCTGATGTTAGACATCATTGACTTCAGCCTTCAAGGGGAGTTGGGCACAAATTGAAAGCAGTTTTAACCTCTTTATCAGTCCAATGAGCAAAGAGCATCCTGAACATATTAAGTTCACAGGCTACATTTTTCAACATCAGTTTCAGTATCAGTGCCATGAACGAAATGCTCCATGGTACACGGCATAGTCCTCATCCTGAGATCATCTTTATAAATTTCCCCCTGTTGCAGGGACACAGAATATAGTATTCCACAGCAGGGAGCAGAATGTCCCATAGTTGTGTCTTTTTATCTTTTTTAGGGTAGATTTAACAGTTGATATAAGATGTTAGAAAATGGTCTCTGAAGAATACAGACCTGTGGAATAGATGTTCTGGGGAACGAATAAATTATTCCAGGGTTTTCTGAAGTGGCAAAAACAGAATTTAACAATTTGAGTAGGTCCTTCCATTACTGTGTTCCTAATTCCTTAATATACATAATGGACACACTGCATTTTATTCTTATTCCTTATATATTTGGTTTTTTTATTTTCTGAACATGACAGCATTCACATTGTTTTGAAAAGAGAGAAAATTAGTTAGTTAGGATTTTTTCTGTTACAGCAATATGTTTACTGTGAACAGATATGCACATCAGTAGGAAAGACTAGATCTAATGGTGAAAGCTAGAATTAGTGCAAGTTATTCACTTCAATTACACCACTCCAGTAACATTCTGTTGCAATTTTCATAGGAAAAATGCTAATAAATTTTAAGTTGTAGTAATTATTTCATAAAATGTTAAGAATTCCACAGGTTTTTGAAATGAGAATTTTATAAATTTAAACCAAAGTTAGATGTGTGTTTCAAAGCACTTGGCAATGTCCACCAGTCAGTGTGCTGCACGTTACTATTATTATAACTTTGCAGTAAGACTACATTGTTCTTTTTCCCTTACTAGCCTTTAGCTGAACTGTCATCTTTGTTCAAACAAAAGATTTTTCCCTGTTCTTAGTTTGACATGGCTTTCCCAGAGAAGCTGCATGATTGAAGAGTCTTATCCAATCAGTCCTACTCTTGTATTCTTACAAACCAAATTCCTTTTCCACTCCATTTGCCCATGTTTGACATGTGAGATAGTTTTGCACATGGTCATTTTTATGAACATTATGTCATGCCCTCACCAATCCCCAGAAAAAGTCAGGACCCCAGGGTACAGTTTGACAAAGCATGTAAGTTCAAGATTAACGTGAATGTGGTTGTGTTGTATTATATATTATTTCAATTACATGGCTATGTATTATTTCAATTGAAACTAAAATTCAAAATTACTTAACTTCTCTTGTAGCTGAAATATAATCTGTGTAACTGCCATCATCTAATAGGTATTTAGTAGTCATGCAATAGGAAAATTATCATTTTGCATTTATTAGATGATTCATCATTACTGTGCAGGACATGGGTCAAATTTATTTCTTGGCTGCGGTATCTTTGCTGACCCAAGCCGTTATCAAGGTTTCCTACCAAAGAACTGCTTCAATAGCCTTTCTGAGGCTTGAATAGCTACTCTGAGACATATAAATAAAGGCTCTTTCAGGAAGGGAGTATGGCTGGTAGAAAGCAGGCTGCTTATTTATCATTCTGCCTAATCTCTGCCTGTTAAAATTGCCCCTGTGGGCCAGGTGAAATCAGACACATTCTTGCAGTCTTGATTTCTCCATTTTAGTTCCAGCAATAGGAGAGGTCCCAGTGTGGGCTTGTGTCTTTGTTCTTCAGCTGGAAGCTGACCTCTGCTATCAACCCTGCTGATGCCAGAGACCAAACTTCTGCCTAGGAAGCTAGTTTGTCTGGATCAACCCCTAGGTCCATGAAATGTGCCAGCAGTAGGGAGAGGCGGTGCTGTCTCTTGTCCCACCCCTGAAAGGAAGGTTTTACAGCAGTGGTTACCACTCAGGGCAGAGCTTTTCCTTCAGCAGAGAAGGGAGTTCTGCTTCAAAAATAGACACAGCATGATAGTGAGTCAAAATATAAGCTTAGGTTATAAGTGTCCTAAAAACTTGAAAATCTCGGTGAAGTAAAATGCCTGTCTTCTACGACTGCCTTCTCATTTTGCTGTTAGAAGAAGCTGTTTTTTCCATACACTACACTTTTTCATTTGTCTGTCACTTTCCCATACTTTCACTCTCTGTTTTGCCTTATTTCCCCCACCTCTACATATGTTTCTGTCCGTGAAAGAGGTTGGTAGGTAGTCTTATTTTACTGAATAGAAAATTAGTTGCAAAGGCAAAGGTAGTTCCTTCTCTAAAACCAATAAAAATTCTTGTGCTATCTCCAATCTGGTGATGATTTTTCTCTTCCTCCCATTCATCTCTCTGCTTCATCACTTCTGTTTAATCCAAACTAATGCCAGTTCTCCTTTTAAAGAAGGAAATAAGTAATATTTACAATATGTGAGAGGGAAAAAAGTAATTTACTCCCTCTAAAACATACTAGCCCCATTTACTTAAAATGCAATTCCTTTCTTTTGCTTACTTTTATAGCTGTTTTGTTAGGATTGGGCTCAGCATGCTTTCCAGAATGGAAATCCAACGCTACTCTTCCTGCCAAAGTTTTTCGTTTGCACTGTCAGTATGCTTAACTTTTGTAAGCATTACTTGCTTGTGTTGAACTGTTGATTGTGGAATGGAGATGTAATGGTGCTCCAATCTTTAGTCTGTAATGTATGTTTAATCGCAAAGGAAAACTGAACAGCTCAGCACTATTTAACGTCACTGGTCTGAAGACGTGTTCATCTGGAGTAGCAGAGACATGCTCTAATTGAAGCCCATTGGCACAACTGTGTAGGCAAAGCAGCACAGCGCCTTTCTCCCATTATGCTTAGCATATTCACTGGTCATGAGCATTAGCATTAACTCAGATTCTCTGAATGTATTGCTGTCTCCAGTCATGAGTGACAGCGGACTGTTGCTATTATCACTAGCTATTATGTAGGTCTGTAAGACTGTGTGATAGTGTAACCAAAATCAGGAATAAACCTCGTAACACCATTGTAGTGTTAAAAGGCAGGCATTCTTTATTCACGGCGCCGGGAACACGGGGGATAGCTCCTCCCAAGATCGTGTTCATTCCATCAGTCTAAGAAACAATCTTTTATACATGCACGGATACATAGCCAATACATATCCATTGTCCTTCTGTTAAATGATTGGTTAAAGAC
>WAAD01027009.1:50371-175371 GCA_013389945.1 Fregata magnificens | reverse complement strand
ATGCAAGCCAGGTGGAACACAGTTTATATAATGTACCACAGACACTATTTTATGTTCTATTTCCATTGGTTAAAAAACGGCACTCACTACACCTGGTTTTCCATCCTTTTTCTTCCTATCATCTACCATGCAATTGGCCAGCAATATTTTTTTTTAATGTGCTTTTGCTAATTGAAAGCAGGAGAATGTTAATGTATCAGTTTCAGTTTTATAAGAAAAGCAATTTAAAAAAACCAGCCATTACACACCCAAGAAAAACCCCAACTCTGAGGCCATCATTTCCCTCAACCTACATGGTCACTGACATCAATGCCATTCTGCCACAAATGGGAAAGATGACTGTAGGCCAAGGCTCTGGGCCGATACACCACTCCCTCTGTAATGCCATTAACTTCAGGGGTCAGGGAAGATGTAATCCGATGCAGAAGTTGCCCATAATGGCATTTTAAATCAGTACACCCATCAGCACACCCAGGCTGCAATTCTGATAATCTACCTAATGAGCCCAAATGTGAGTAATATAGGTGAACCTTAGTAAAAATATCAAATCCGTGGCAATGTCTGAGGATATTAAGCTTCCCAATCAGTTTAGTTTTTGAATGAAAAGTTCAGCTGGATACGCTATCCTGCCACAAAAGGGATATGGTAAAATCAGAAGGATAATTTTTTCCTTTGCCCTCAGTCTGTCTTCCTATAAAGACATTCTTCCAAAAACATGCTTGACTCCATACGCATACCTCTCTTATGGAACTATGTCATATTTTGTACATTGCATATGGCATTTATTGTATGAAATTATTCCATATCACCCTCACGCAGCCAATGGAACAATTCTGAATGCAACTTCAGAGTACGATCTCTTTCCAAACATCCTGATAGAGCACATCCTGGATACACCCACACAGTATAAATGGAATCCAATGCAATCCGGCCTTTTATATTTTGCAGACAACACAAGTTGAAAATCGTGAAATCACATGCTGAATGAGACTACCCTTCGTCTGAGCACAGGCACAGTGCCAGTGCATTCTGGGAGATCATTTGTAAAAGCCTGCTATTGTATAACAAAAGCCAGTGTGCATGAGCAAGGTATGTTTTTAAACCATTACAGCACTGAGAACTCAAAACAGATTTTCAACAAAACACTGAAAGACACTTCTGTGGCCAGGGACTAAATCTCTGCTAAATTTCAGATTCATACACTCTAATCACCAAGCCACCAGCAGTACCTACAGGAAGGCCACAACTTTGAGTAAGATGTATGCGTTCACATACTCAAGAACAATACCTCATTTTTTAATCAAACTTTCTGATAACGTTCAGATCTTGCCTAATGCAGAATGTTTCAACACAGGAGGTAACATTTGTCAAAGTACAAGCATCTGGAAAAGGCTTTTTGGAATTCAAATGCTCCAAACCACAGGTGGTGTTATAGGTAGACATTATTAGAATTTGCAAAGCCAGAAATTAGTTCACTTTACAAACTCTGACCTATATCCCTATGTAGCCATTTTAGCCTGTTTCAACAAGAAAAGATAGTTACTACAGCGTTGAGCAGAATCAGACATACCCAAACACTTTTGTGCTCAGATCTCGGTACAGTGCTCATCAGCATGGCAAATAAACCACATCACAAAAAAAACAATGCCATAATTGGCCAGTGGGCCAGCTTCCTGTCTTCTTCCCCTGAGGCAATCAGGCGGTTTTTTTAGCCTCATTTCCTAAGGAAATGAGGATCTCTGAGATCACATTGTCTGCTCATGAGTCCCTCCCTCTAATAGTTTTAACCCCTTGTCCATTCTCTACATAAGTCTCAAAAAAGTAAAGTTTTGATATCTTCATGAAAATGCAAGCCTTAGCAGAAAAAGAAGCGAGTTCTCCCATGGAAGGAAAGACAGGTACAACTCAACCAGACAAGCAGCAAGCGCATCCTTGCACAGCCCAACTGGATGGGAGCACAGGATGAGGAGCACAGTTAAGGGACAGTTATAAAGGAAGGCAGGAGAGGACTGGATGTTTGCAGCAGAACTTAGGTTCATAGGAAAGTAGTGAGAATATTGGAGTGAGGGCTATGAAGGTTATGTCAGTGATCAAAGAGCATTATGGTGACAAGCGGACATGATGAATGGAGTAACTATGATAAAGGAGCACAGGAAACAATACAAATCTGTAGAAAAACGGGGTTTAGTTTCGTTAGTTCCACTGCTCATGGAACAAACTCTTATTTCAACAAAGCTATACACTCTTTTCTATCTCCATTTCTACCTTCCTTTCACTGCCCCTTTAAATTCCTTTTTTTTTTTTCCCCCTTGCTGGTTTCACTGTGGCTATGGAAAAGCATCCTTTGCAAGCAGTAAGACACCAGCAGACTTGCATAAGAAAATGCTAAATTATCAGTCATGCACGTAAACATAAGAAAGGTTACATTTATGTCACTGACTTCACTCCTTAACGGGATGTGGAAATTATGTGCAACTCCATCATGCCCTTTTTCACTATCTTCCAACTTCCATAAACATTTGCCCCAATCCTCTTTAAGAAGACATGTCCTTTAAGAATCCAGCAACCATTTTAGGAACTCTAAGGGAGCATTATTTCCCCAATTTAGGAACAGGATAAATGAGACAGTAAGATGCCTCTAACTCACCATGTGACTACAGCAAGACTAATAATACAATGCAAACAGTGAAGTGAAGAAGTCCTGTGACTAGACCACAAGACCATACTTCCCCTTCCCCTAGAAATCTACCATTCTAAAAGCAGGAGATCAACTAGCATTACCCATTTGGATATGCGAAGGCTGAACCAGGATAATCTAGATATGTAAGTACTAGCCTAAACAAAACCACACAAAATGATTGGGAAAATCTTCCATTCTGAGTTTGCGGTATCTTTTACTACATATAATGAAGGCGAGTTCTTTATGATTTCATAAGAGCAATAAAGACCCATCTTAATGAGGAAACACTTCAGCTACAGCACAGCTAAAAGTTCCTAGTGCAATCTCTTATTTCGTTCATTCACACAACATAGGAGAGTTTCATTTAATACAGTTCTAGGTTCTGTAGTGGGGTAAGACTGAACCATCCACTAAACAATTAGCAGCAACATCGGAGACATAGCTGAAGGACATACCAACATGTTGGACAGCAAAATGCCTCTACTTAATTCTCAGTCACGTGAATGGGAAGCATAAATATCATATTCTCCTGATAGAGCTTCAGAATTATGATGGCAAAGAGCAATCCCCAGCAGGTGAGAAAAAATATCTGTTGGGAAAAGAACTGAAGTTTGGAAGTTTTTCCCTTGGGTGATATCAGTAACCATTCTATCACATAGAACCTATTTATATCTTATTCCTATTATCATGGCATCCAAGAACCATTATCATTTGCTCTCTTGGTGACTAATGCTGAAACAACCATGGCAAGAGGAAATAGAGAAAAAAAAAACCACCCACCAAAAAACCAACCCTCCAATGCAGATTTTAGTGGCATAAACCCTCCTGGATATGGATGTAAATAACAAACTTATGTATTCATGCTCCTTAAATATATTTATTTTTTTCTTCATTGTTTGCTGAGCTAAGAAAATGAATCATTTTCAAACTGTTGAGGTTGGGAAGGGAAGATTGAAGTACGGTGAGTGTTACACAAGGCTTTGCCCCAAACAAATGAAAGTCTTTGCGTGAATTATGGTCTGACTAGTTTCTTTTTTAAGACAGATCAAGGCATTTCAGTATGTGTCAATAAAAGCCCACCTGGAGGAAGAAATTACAGAGCACTGGAAAGAACGCCAAGATTACTCAAGTCTTTGTGTTTTCATTTGTTTTAAATCTGTGTGTTGTTAAAACAAATGTAGAAATTAGCCATATGGGAACTTAGTTTTGGTGCAATATCTTCATCTGTCACCGCATTTGGAAAAAAGCACACACACAACAAGATCAGTGGCCAGGGAGGGAGGGTGAGAACAGCACACAAGGAAACAATACTGAACATATGCACAGGATTTCGACCTCGCAGCATGGTGACTAATGATTATTTCATAAATATTGAAGCTGTGATGGATTATTATTACTGAAAGGGTACATTTTTAAAGATCATCTAACAGTTACTGTATAGAAAGGTAGCTCATCTCTCACTGGGACAACCTGCCCTTATACTCAGTGTATCTTACCCAAATGAAAACCACACACTATTTTCAATTCAAACCTTAGACCCAATCCATGTAAGACAGGGGCTTAATAGCTTTCCAAACTCTCATTTGGCCTCAGTTATACAACCAGCTGACACTGAAAATAATTAATGCCCTTTAGGACTCGCATCTGCTCCTATGGTTCCATGTCAAGGTTTTTAATTGGGCTATTTTGGCATTTGGAGACAATGGCAAGGTGAAATAACCTTTCTTTAATATTTCTGAGGTCAGAAGTTAGTCCTGCCAAAGGTCATCCTTCAGGTTCACAAATGAGTCATTTGTATCACCTAATGCAATCTGTGACTTGCAAATTGCACTGGGAGATGTTATAGTGCATTAATTAGTCCATGTGGTGAATACTGAATTCATCATTACCAGTGAAGTCTGTGCAAGCGTGCCAATACTCGTTTTGGTGGGTTGCAGTAGCTGATTATATTACATATTCTCCTTCAAACTGTGGCCTTTAATATCAGGCCTTGTTTGTTGCTAAAAGCAAAGACAAGGACAAGCTGGTACTCTCCCACTGAACAGCACAATGAAGAAAACTTCCATGTCAAGAGTTGCCTGAGTGTGCAAGAAGCCACCTCAGCCCATTCATTTGGTTTCTACTTCACAGATACTGTCATCCAGTACTCCCACAAGTGACACCGTTGCTGGATTGCACTCAAGTCAGAACACCGGCTGAAACTTTAGAAACTGGGCTGTCTTAGTTGTCCTCCGCTCTTCTGAGCCTAAAGAGGAGTTCTGATTTTTTTTTTTTTTTTTTTTTTTTAAGGTTGTCTGGTTGGTTTTCTCCATAGCTGTGGGGATTACAAGCTTTAAAAACAGACAGGCATAAACAGTAATTAACTGCAATTCTCAAGTGACTGCATGTCTACAAAAGCAGGGCCTTTTGGAAAAGCACAATAAAATTGCAAAAGCAGCACTAGCAACTTCCAGAGAGGATCTGGTTATCAGACAACATCCCAGGTTTCCCAGATTTTATTTCCAAAAGCCATGTGTTGCTATCATCTTGTACCAGGGCATTGAAAACAAGCTAGTGTCTCCAGCAGCTTCGCACAGGGCAGAGCCACTCTCCTCAGGCCCGACAATCTTTCCAGGGGCAGAGCTGGGGCTGCTCTGTCACCCCACAGGCCTCCATGCCCCAAATCTCCCCCTGCAGTGATGCTCTGTAGCTGGTGCTGTGTTCCCTACATTCCTCGTGGCAGCCTGCCCTGCAGCCCTTCTACATTTAGGGTCCTTCTGTGCCCAAAGATAGGTCAATACCAATCCCAAGGCCACTTTTTAAAAATCAACATTTAGTCAAGCTTCCTTGTTGCAAAGAAACCTTGCAGAGAATTTCAGCCTAAGTTACAGTCTGATCTTTCAGCTGGTTGGCAGCTATTGCCTATAATGAAGGGATTATTAATTTCTGTTTCAAAGGGATAGGAGATCAGGATATGGACACGGCATGACTGTACCATCTGTGCAGTTGACATATATTGATTCATACCATCTTCCCATCTGTCCTTGACACTACAGAGCATCAGAGGTCACAATCAACTCTTTGCTGGAATTCCCCCAAAAAACAAGTTTTCATCCAGTTCCCTGTCAAAAAAAAACTTCAAACCACTTTTACAGAAGATGGATCATCTCTTCAGTGTATTATAGAAATCTATACATAGCCCAGAGTTTGGCCTTCTAAGTATATACCACACAAGAGGTATAATAATGACCAATATTATCAAACAATGACAAACAGGAGCTTCAATGTCCCTTAATGAAAGGCTCAGGCTAAAATATTGCTCTTGAAACAATAAGGGGTTGAAGAAGCTATGAAAATTACTAAAGCTCTAAAAAGATTTACATATATATATTGCACTAGGTACAACAACCAGTCAGAGCAGAAGGTTGAGAAACGTGAAGTTTGTTGCATGTGCCTATGGAAAGTGGTGGGGAAAAAATGAAAACCTGAAGCTGAGTAAATCATGAAATGTATCAAAGTCTCTGGAGACAACCTAGTTCTGTTTTCATGATAGGTATCATTTTTTTCCTGTCATCCTATGCAAATTGCTAATAGCTAAGAAATGAAAACTTTTGAAATGGCCATTTCTGGCTTTTGTCAGTTTAAATATTTCACCTGACATAGCCCACAATATAACTGGAAGCACTGTGTGTAATCTAAGCTTAAACAGCACTCATGCGAAACTGTGCTTTCAGTGAGTTACAACTGTCCCAAACAGCCTTGGGTTAAAACATATCATGGTTTTTTTCCTCACTCCAAAGAACTGGTTGAAGAAAATCCAACTAGATTTGAGCAAGTCTGGAATTTTAAAAAGTCTGTGGTAGAAGGAATGGCCATTACACAATGATTTTTTGTTGTTGCTGCTGTTGTCACAGCAATGACTGCACAAGTTAATCCTCAAACTTACACTTAATAATAAAATTTAGTCCTCATGCACTGCTTTCCTCTTTGGGCTCTCTTACCAAGCTAAACTCAGTGAAACCACAAAAATCCTCACACCACCTTTTTTACATTTAAAAAGTAGGAAGGCAGTAGGACAACACAGTCTGCCTGGGTATCAAACCTGAAGTTGTAAGCCCCGGGTTGACTTATGGCCATGGCTAACACTACTAAACTCTACTAGTATCAATTTCTTTACTCAAAGTGTTAGCATAATCTGAAATCTCTCTACTGTTGTTGAAGTACGATAGTGAGTAAAAATCACAGTGAAAGAGCTCATGCTGGATCCAACTTGCAGTGCCAACATGGCAACTTCATGTGCTCAGCCAACAAAAACATGCCCAAAAAAGCCATGGATCTGGCCAGCTGGGAACTCTCAGGTGACAACAGCACCTTGGCATGTGCATGTCTACCTGGTTACCCATCCCCATTCGCCAGGACAGCCCGTAACAGCCAAGGACAACTTGACATATTTTACAGCAGCTGTGTAAGCTCTCCAGATTTTTTTTTTTGTTGAAAACAACCCAGCCAGCTCCTGAAACTCAACGATAGCAACACACCACTGTTGTGGTTTACACCTGATACCTCCCATCTGCATCAGCTGCTCACCCAACTGATGAATTTTATGAATTAACTTTTGAACACATCCATCCAAAACAGGTGACAGCGCACTGGGGTGTGCTGGCTGCCTGCCCCACTTTTGTCTGTGCCAGACGTCTTCCTTCGTCCCTACCCTGCGTGTGCGAGGGCTACGCCTCGCATTTCTGCGCACCTCTTACCCTTCAGGGTAGCACCACACACCGTCCCCACAGCTCCACCATGACGCAGCCACCTCCTGCACGGAGCTCAGGGACTCGCAAGGCGGCCAGCAGCCACCCTGAAGACATAAAAGGCCCGCTCGCTTGGGGGTAGGGGGCATTTCTGCTTTCAGTGGACTAAAAAGCAGAAAAACAAGGCGGGGGGAGAGGGAGGACGGACCCAAAAAACCAACGAANAAAAAAACCACCACCTCATTTTTGTCATCCCTCCGGTGCCAGGCATCCGCGGTGGCAAGGGTTGGAGGGGCTAATGCTGTCTGGCTGTGTTTCTGGACAAGAGAAAAGACTATAAACGTGGGCTGTGTGGGCACACACCGGCTGACGGGCTTCCTCACCCACGTTCAGCCCCTGAGGCCTCAGGGGACCTCGGAGCACGTGGCCAAAGGCTGATAACGTGAGGTAATGGCATTAATATGAGGTAAAATATTGCCACATTATTGTTAATCTCTTAATAAATGCATTGGAAACTGGGCACCATCCATTAATAGCTGCCCAGGAGTCGGGATATTAGCGGACAAGATTTCTCCGTGTTAATTTACTGTGGCCTATTCAGATACTAAAAGGATCTAGTCAAGTTGCAATCCAGTCAGCTTAAAAGTACACATACAAAATGAGGCCTTGGGATTTACAGTTTGACTCCCTGCCAGCTGTTGAGGTTTCACAATTTTGTTCCTCTTGTGTGCTCCCCCCCCCAAATCCTTTTTTCCTCTGCTCCCGCTGTGGCGTACCAAGAAAGAGGGAAAAGTGAAGCCTTGGTCCATCTCCCATGAAAGCTCTGTGTAATATCAGACACTGTATAAGGCTCTACTTGTATTAAACAGAGAACCTATCTAAAATGAAACCACCTGAAAGTACTAGGTGGTTAAGTACCTTGAAAATTGTGTTTCAAGGGTATATCAGGGGATTTGTCTTTGCTGAAGTGGATGAGAAGCCAACATATTTGCTGTAGACATCACAAGAAATCAAAATCCTGGAGCCTATAGGAGCTGAGACACCATAGTGGCTGATCAGAGCACAGGGATTTACAGTCACAACAGTT
Organism: Fregata magnificens; assembly: GCA_013389945.1. Classification (NCBI taxonomy): domain Eukaryota; kingdom Metazoa; phylum Chordata; class Aves; order Suliformes; family Fregatidae; genus Fregata; species Fregata magnificens. Next base: position 166,877 of record WAAD01027009.1, on the reverse strand, counting down.
ACTGACAACAAATTATAGGTGCTGTGCAAATCCCCACACTCTGACTAGCAAACAGGGGCTGATAGACAAAGTACTAGGACTGCCCTGAAGTACGATGCTAATGAGACTAACTGAAATTACAGCAAATAAACAAGTCAAATAGCAGAGAACCTATTCAAAAGGGGTAAACACCAAATGGGTCCGCTTCCATTATTTTTCATACCTGTCTGAGTCCATGTTATTTCACTTTGTAATAAAAGGATAAGGAGACCTTTGTAGTTATTTTACCGAGGTCAGAGAGGGTGACGTGCATCTTGAACAGCCTTCATAACCAAGCGGCAGAAGCATTACTGATCAGCTCAGAGCTCACCTGAAGGGAGAAGCCTGAATTTTATTGTCATTTACTTTTTAAAATCTGTTATAATGCCTGCCAGTTCAGTCTAGCTGTTTGGGTATAGCTTTCACCTATTCCTGTGTTTATTCTGTACTTGCTCTGTTCCATCTGCTTAATGCAAATGAATGTGTTTATATATGTTGCTTTAAATAAAATGCATAAGTAAGTGTGAAAATACAGATTTCTGTGAATATGAATTCACTTTACCTTTTCTCTACCTCCAGAGCAATAGGGCAATCCAGGAATCAGCTATCACTTATCCCTGTAACTTCCTGTAACCTTCCTGTCTGGGCACAGAAAAGATAACCTCTGCCCCAGAAGGCTCACAGTCTAAAATGCTTTGTCCCGTATAACCTCATTGCAGTAACCCTTCCTGCATCCTCCTTCTCCATCTCTTTGCCATGCATGCTTTGAGAAATAACACTTCCCTACCTTCCTTTTTATTGATTCAAATGGAAGCGAACACTTTTTGTGGTCAACAAGTGAATGCAGCAGAATCACAGTAACCAATGCTTGCATCTAGGGAAGAACCACCTCCAATGTCTACCTGCTTGCTCTAAGCCAAGACGACATTCCTACAGCATCTCATGAGCACTGCTTCATAAGACACAAAATCAGTTGACATACTAGCCACAAGCAGGCTAAGCAACTACAACAATGTTTTGCCTTCCATGCAGACCTTTGAGCAGTTGCAACTGGCAGCAACTAAACCACATAATTCTCTGTTAAATAAGTTACTGGAAAATAAAAATAGATAGAAGCCCCATTACTTAACATATTCATCCCCACATCTGGATGATAAAATATAATTCTTATGGCAAAATATAATTTTTAGGCACTATGTTCCCTATCTGCAATTACATCAAAATCACATTAATTGAGCTATAACACTGTCAGGCCCGGCAGCTGTGAGGCACATCCATACATTCTAAAGAGGTGGTCATTAATTCAGCGCTCCGTAGTGTGGCAATGAAGCTGGGATGTCCGTTCCCCAACGTGATTTACTGTCTTTCAAGCTGCTTAAGTGGGAACCTCTACAAAAAGATTTAAGTTAAGTGACTCTTATGCTGAGCTAGAGCTCATTTATTATTGAATTAAGTTTTCATTTCTTTTAAAGGGAAAGAGAAATATAGTTTTATTTGGTAAAACAGTTCAAAGAAATCAACTATTACAATTCAGGAAGCAAGAATATGTATCTGTGGGTGACAGTGGCATTTTGTTTTTGCATTGGTGTAAAGGTAAATTAAAAAATTATATATATACCTATAATATAAATGCACATGTGTATAGTTTATGTACATGTCTGCTTTTAGGTGTATGTATATGCCTACACATCTGGAGATAGATATATAATTAACAAATGTAGGTACAGATTACATGTATCTAATACATTTATGAGCCTAGATCCTGAAACTAAACATATGCTTAATTTTAAGGCTACGAAGTAGCTTACTTTGTAAGGCAGCGGGACACTGCAGCATATAGAGCTTGCTCCAAAATTTCTCTCTATAAACGGTATTTTGCCTGTTACCTTAGCACCTTTTTTCATATTCTAGCACTTCTCTTTCTTTAAAGAGTGTATTTAATCAAGATCTATTTCAGAAAATATATTGTGATTTATTTATTTTAAAAAAAAAAAAAAGAGGGGGGGGGGCTTATACCTGACAATTCAAGCACCTTAGTTAAATTAAGGGGTAGAAAGGGTGGGTATTGTTTGTGTCCTGTACTAAAAACTGGGTCTGACAGAGAAACAGAAATTTATCCTGCTCAAGCAGTAGGTACACAATTTCTGTCCTAAAATTAGAACATCAGAACACAGCAATCGATGCAATATTTGGCCTCTGTCCTCTAACCACATGAAAAAAATATATTGAGCTAAATTTTCTGCCAGCTTAATTTTATTGAAATTAGTGGAGTTTATCCAACAAAATACTTGGCATCTTGCATTTGATGGGTAAAGTGTGCCAGTGCAGGGAAAGGGATTTTGAGGAAAAGCAGTTACTCTGCATGCTTAAATTGGCTAAATATTTCTGAATAAAACATACTTTAAAAATAAATAATTAAAATTTGCCAGGACCCCCATAATGGTGTCATTTACAGTCCAGTCACATGAGTCTACAATGCAAGACCCTTTCATAATTAGGAACGTACACTATATAAGCTCCCTCCCTAATTAGCAAATTATGTTGAAAATAGCATCCTGCTAATTAACAGTTATTATGGCATTTCTGAAGCTGAAGCTTTAATTATCACCAGCCTAATGATTGTGTACAGAAAAACCCAACTTTTTTTCTTAAATTATCAATAAGGGCAGGAGATTATTATCAGGCAAATCTGCTGATGGCTGATTAATTTGTTTGATGCAAAGTTGCTGTGTTTCATATTATTTTATCGGAGTTGCAGGAAAAAGGTACATAATTTGGTTTCATTAGCAACTACTGCTATTTATCACTAGAATATACCCCTCCCTTTTTTGTTGTTTGTTCAATTCCCTCTGTGTTTTTGCCTGCACCAGCATCAAAGTCAAGAGCAGGAAGTTTTAATTAAGTGACACTAATGAGGTCGTTGAAAATGATACTTCAGCAATTCAGCATGCTGTTAAATGTGTTTATTCTATAATGTCATCAAAGGTGATTGTTTTCTCTTGTAATAGATAAAATTCATTACCATAAGCTTTGTACTTTTGAGTGTTAGAGATACAAAATGCAAGTTAGTCAGGTGTGTCTGTCGCGCATTTCATCTCATCTACCTCTGTAAATGAATCCGCATCTAAACCTATCCCTTAAAAAGGAAATGTAGCATAAGCTGTAGTTGTAAGGGGGTTTTTGTTCAGAAATAGCTAGCTTTGAGTAACCTATTTGGTTATGATGATTGTAGCCCTGCTTTTCTGGCTGCCAACCCATTCACAAGTGCATCCAGAAATTCTCCGATTGCAGCCTATTTTGCAAGTCCTAATCAAACAGTTTGAATGAATCATTTCCAGCTTGCAAAAAACCTGTAAGCTAGTGGTACGATTAATACTGTGATTGTACGAATCAAAGAGTAGTTATAGGGCTGTGATCATGATAGGCTAAGGAAACAGTAAGGCAAGGCATAGTTTGTAAGGAGAAGTTGTAAGCTATTAGACCAACTGAACTAAATGGAAGAAAGACACTCTTCTTTGGGTCTGAACCGGGAGTAGACATGAGTCTCTACTGCTCTCTTACTCACTGGGGATTTGGTCTTATAGAAATATATTTTGTTTGGCCCCACATTTGCACAGGAAAAAACCCTAGAGATGTTTTGTGAGTAAGATATGGCTCCTACAAACACACATACACACAAAAATACTAATCCTGCAAGCGGTGCTAATGAAGAGATATACTCATGTCTATACAAGTTGGCATGAGCAGGGGCTAAAATTCACAAAGGGTTCTAGATCTTCCTTTGGTGGAGATAGGCATTGTTCAATAGACAACATTTGTATCAATGTAACATCTGGTCGATCAATCCTCAAGTGTTTAATTCCGTGACAAATACATTTCAGAATTAAAAAAAAAAAATACTAATCTTAAATTCATTTTGCAGAACTATGTTCACAACAGCAGCTGACTCTTAAGTAGTAATCTCCACATAGTAATGGAGCAATAAGCAGACTTAAATGTGCTTCATCTATCCTAAAGCCTCGCAGTAGGTTAAACATGCGGACGTTCAGCTTTACTCAGAACACAATATAGACCACAGTACTTCCTGGCAACCTGCTTCAACCCCAAAATTTCACTCATATGATTAAGAAAAAGGTCAAAATGTTACTTTTCTGCTCTTGTATGCTGAAAAATAAGGAACTAGGTACATGTTAATACTGAGGCCAGTAAAAATATAGTTCACATTTTCAGTGAAAATGTTCTTTTTAAACTACTACGGTTCTAAGTTTATGAAGTTTTCCTTATTTAGAATAACATGAAACTAAAAAACTAGAGAAATGAGCTCTATGGGAAAAGTCTCCCTTTTCTTCACTGAAGAATGGAGGCAATTATTTGTTTCAGTTTAAATCAAATTAATTTTTAAAAATTCAGTTTGTTTCCAAGAAAAATTTTTTAAAAGTCAGATGAGGAAAAACCAAACAAACTTCAAAATATTCAGAAAAACCAAAGCACCACAAATATTTTTCAGTGGAAAAAGTCCACCGTTTCCAACAAATAGCACTTGGACACTGCTCAATTGCTAAGTGAAATACAACATGGCATATGCAGGCCTAATACTGGAAATCTTTACTTACAGTTCAAATTTAGAGCTGCCGTTCAAAGCTTTGGTCTCTAGTCAGATCCCATTTTAAACACCTGGCCCATACTGTATTGCTTTCCATCTGGCTGGAGGGAGAATGCTCTCAAACTTAACCAGCATAAAGCCACCAAATTCACCTCGTCCTTTGGCCCTTCCCTGCAGGGTGACAAAGATGGCCAGGGCCATTCGCATCTGTCGGTCTGTGTTGCCCCTTGCTTTTGCTAACACTGCAATGTGACACATCAGAACATACTGGAGATAAGAGACTCATCCTTCCTCCTTGAAGTCAATGGCAAAACTCCTATCGATTTCAGTGGGGCAGGACTGGACCTTTAATGAGGAATAAACAGTCCCCAAAGTGATTTTTTTATAAATCATATTTGTGGTGGCACCATCCAACGATCACACTGTGTAAGACATGAAAAGAATTTTTGCCATACGGTCAGGAGCAGGGAATTAGAAATTGCCTGCAAACTCACCCACCCACCCCCATGGCAGGAGCCATAAATCATCATTTTGTCCACACAGAGCGAAAAGCAGGAATCGCAGCAAGATGCAGGGAGAGCTGCCCTTCATGTGGACAGCAGGGGACATGTCTGGGTCACATGACCTCTAACCTTATCTTTATTTTTCCATCAGGCTCTGTGACATTTGTCCTTTTTCATTCAATAAGATGCAGGACTATTTGCCATTTTCAAGTAACAGCATTATACAGTATTTCCCATTGACAGACGCGTCCCCTCAGCGCAAGGTGCTTTAACTCTTTCTAATAGGTTTCTTCCTGGCTTCTGTTTCCCGAGTGGGATTTTATGTTTTGTTTGCTTTGACAAAAAGAAGAAAAGGAAAAAAGAAAGAAAGAAACATACCCCCTGGGAAAGTTAACCTCAAAACATAACATTTCTAAAGCAGGATAAACCACTATCGTAACTGCAGAGGACAACATAATTACAGGCAAAAACATAGAAAAACAGATGTACTGAGCAAGCAGTCTTGGCAGTCCAAAGTTAGAAGGTCAATAGGTTGGGTTGCCTAAATTGTATGTTTTTAAAGCAGGCGTTAGTTTCTTTCTGCAGATTAGCCACTTCAGGATCTATATTTTGTCTGAAATCACAGGCACCTTCTCATCCAAAAATCCAACTTCTTTAGAAATATAAGAGATGACACAAAACTGTACCCCACATAGTACAAAATGCTGGGGAGGAGCTGCATGTAGAAGCTAACAGTTTGTATCTCCGGAAGGTTTCTACTAGCTTCACAAAATGCTATCTCTTAATCTGTAAGCAAAGCTTGGAGCTGCGCTGTCCTATGGTCTTCTTAAGGGGCTCATCCTGGCATCAGCCTTCCAAGTGGGAGAGGACATCCCATCCTACCCCTCATCCGCCCTTTGCAGATTGGAGTTATCCTCATGGGGCCAAGCACCTTGATATCTGAGCTCTGACACATTTTTCTGGAAAGCTGGAGGATGTACCCACCTGCTCTTCCCATGATGCTTAAAATTTTCTCACCAATCCTGCTTATCAGCAGTGCCACTGCCGATTTCAGTAGACTGCAACTACTAAGGAAGGGCTACTCTTCCCGTTTTACTGATAAGAAACTGAGGGCCAAGGAAACTCTGTAAAAGAGGGTATCCTGGCAAAGCAGAACTTTGAAGAGGAGTCTCTCAAGCCACTGATCAGCAGCCTTTTGGCTCTTAGCAACTTTCTTCCATCTCCATATCAAATGTGTGTGGCCTCCCTACACATAAACATTGTTGATGAGCCCAGGCTTCGAGGTAAAGCACCTTTGCAAAGGGGACAGCCCCAGACTCTTAAATAGAAGACAAGATGAAATATGTTGGGCAAATGCTTTGGTGCCTGCTTTAACCAGTCCAAACGATGCCCTTGCTCATAATGGGTGCTCAGCTGCTCCATTTCAGGATGCTGCTGATAAAAGCAACAAGAACAGTGTTGTATCACAGACACGTTTCAAGGGCATCTCCAAGTCACTAAAGCGTTTTTAAAACCCCGCGATGTAAACTTACTTATTGTGTTAAAGTCGTGCTCAATCTCTAAGGTAAAGTCTGGAGCAGGGACCCCTCTCTCACATGGCACAAAACCCGGTGGAGCAAAGGTGCACAAACGCTCAAGAGAGCTTCATTGCCTCTGAAGGGCTAAGTGTCCTCTAGCCATCGCCTGGCTCCTTTCCAGCCCCACCTCTGCCTGCTGCCTCCACCCTACTGAGAAAGGAGAAAAGCATTGCTGTGCAGCCTGCACAGTGCAGAGGTGCATTCACCGTGGTTAGCTCTTCGCCCACACACAGAGTAACCATGGGTCATGGAGGAGGCAGGATTTCAGCCTGAATGCAAACATGAGATGTTGACCAAGAAAATGCCCCACTGGGGTTTTTTTTCCCCATGTGATTATAGGCACATTCAGATTCTCTGAGAAAAATGACGCTCTGTTTAGTTATTGTAGGGAGGAAAGCACCACTGGAGGCAGCGTCACTGGGGTGTCCAAACCACATCTTCAAAGAGGCAGAAGTTCAGTCATTTGTAGCTGATTTCTAGCATATCGCTGTGCTCATGTGAGTGGATCTCTGTAGCAAAAATCAGACAAAGACAACCAATTCCGGTTCTGTTCTTTTCCTAGCTTATATTTGACACATAGCAGTCTCAAATGTGAGCTGACATCATGTACTGTAACACAAGAGATGATGACAACCATGGGGAGAGGCTTACTACAAATTCTCAGTGCTCATTCTGTGCCAATCCATCCCTGTACCCTCCTGAAAAGTACCTGATTTGCATTAGCAACAACTCCAAATGATGACACTGAGGTGGACATGGAAAAATAAATACTAAGAGAAGCACAACTCCAGATCATGATACCAGTGACTAGAAGCTTTCTATGGCAGCACTTGATAGCAGCCAGTAAATACATCCCATGTGTTAAGTATTTTCTGAAGGGCGGCTGATGCAAGTGCGCACCCAGATGTCCCTACCCAGAATGACTGTCAATGTGATGACTTCCAGAGGAACTTCTGAGATGCCATAAGATCACTGTACTGCTGGTGAACAGCAAATTAAACATGTGACATGGCTACAAAATGATCAGCGAGTTGGAGCCAGATGTAGAAAGGTGGCATGCGATGATCAAACGGCACTGATGGGTGTGCACCTACAGCACCCTGTTCTCCTCCAGACAGCAAGATTAGACAAGAACTATTGGCAAATTAGAGATAAGAGAAAAGTGAGAAAAATTTTCAATTATATTCAAGGGAAAAATAGATAAAGTACCAGATAAGTGGCAGACTCATAGCCATTCATTTATTATTTATTATTTTCTGGTGATACTAATAAAAATAAAACACAACCATAGAAGTAGCAGTTTCATGGGAATGGAGGCATCAATATATGAACTTTTAAACAATGTCAGAGCTGCTCAGAAAAGTTCTCAGAGAAAGACTGTAATATGTCTATCCTTATCATCTCTGACTGCAGTTCAATGGCTATGCAGCACTGCAGAGCTGACACATCTTGCAGCCTGCTCTCAGGATGCACACTGTGGCTACATCCCAGCTGTGGGAAGATGTAGTCTACACTCCTTGTCCCCCAGTCATCAGGATTAAAGACCTGTAGGAGCACTCTGCTGTTGCTGCTCCCTTTACCCATAGGAAATCAATGAGTGTTGAAGTTTTATTCTGTCATGCACACAGAACATATCTGTAATATGGACCCAGAGGCTCAGGCAGGGCACAGAATTGCCTCACAGTGGAGACACAGTCCTACTAAAGTCAGCGTGACTGCCAACAGTCATTCAACATGCTCCAGATATTCAAAACGCAGGTCAGGGACAGATTCTGAAGGGATCAGTGCTAGGTTTTCAGCAGCACATTTTACATTGACAAATGGAAGTTTCTCAGTGGTGTCACTTCTTGCAAATATTTGTACAAATTTTTCATGCACCTTGGACCCAAAGTAGATCTTTAAAGCAAAAAGAGGACACTCTACCTAAAAGAGCTACTGGGTCGAGGACTCTAGTCCAAAATGTTTAAAACCTGGACTAGAATCCTTGATCTTAGGCACAGCAAAGACTGGAACCATGATGATCTGTGCATCAGAACAGTTTGCTACCACAGAGCAATCATCTATTCTCAAAATTATTTTCTCATTTAAAAAAAAAAAAAAGAAAAAAAGCAGCAAGCTTGTTTAAAACTTGTTTTCCTCCTGAAGTAGAAGAAAATCAAATTGGAAACCTTCACGTTTTTGCAGACTGGAATTTCAAGTCAGCACTACTGAACTTGCACAGTTGGGTCCAGCCTTTCCAAGGACCTCTGGAACCAACAATTCCTCAATTGCTGTTGAAACTCTTATGACCCCACTCCCAGAAGCATACAGTATCAGACATATGCTCAAAATGCACAGCTCAAAAGAATATGGTACCAGGCATGGATGGTGAGTCTTTTTGGAAGTTCAGACCCACCCATCAAAAGAATGTCACAATCTAGGCCCAGACCAGACGAATGCATGGCTGGCTCCCACCTAATTGCTTCATGTCGTAATTTCCTGTCCCTCATTTTCAAGTTTTATTTTCTCTCAACTTCCTGTCATGTGTCCTCAGCTTGCAAAAGACAGGATACCATTTGCATTCACAAACTACAAGGAGGTTTTTACTGAACTGTAAAAGTTACGTCGTCTGACATTATTTTGACTGTGTCGGCACTGGGTTGATATTCAAAGTTGAAGCTTATTATGCAAGATGCTGTTTGGCCCTCTCTTGCACTTGGCCTCCACCTGGGAAAAGCTAGTCCATAGGCCAGGAATATAGCATTTAATCGGAATATCAAAGGATGGCAACATGAAGAAATTCAAATTACTCTAGATGGGAAAAGTTTTCAAATATGAAACATACATCATGATGTATTCAGTATCCATGTTTTACTCTTCTTTATTAATTTTTTCAAACTTCAAGATCTGTGTTGCACTTATACTGTTACCATGCTCCACTTCCACAATTTCCACTCACATTAGCCTTACTATATGTAAGACAAAGAAAAAGATATTAATACGTTCTATCGATTATCTACCTAATGCAGCTGTGTTACTAATCCCTGTACCTCAGACTCCAGATGCGCTGTATGTGAACAGCACTTGTCCAATAGTGAGGTGGTTTTAAAAATCATGCAATGTTAAAAGTGAAAGCTTGCAGAAAAGTTTTCCAATATTAAATAACATGATTTTCCAGTTGGTTTTTTTCTGAACTATAGGGACTAGAAACTTCCTTTTGTAAATAAGGATTGGTAACACTGCAACCAAACAACTTATTTGTGGTTTAGCAAAAAGTGGATTTTATTTTAAACTGAACATTCAATACTGATAAAGGGTGCTCTCGGTGACTGAGAGCACCAAAAGCAAGAACCTAGCATTTTAAAATAACTCTTACAAATATGGGTCGTGCTTCAGTGGCTTGAAATGCCTTATTTGTATAATTTCTCCCACTGGGTGAATACAATTTTAAAAGGAAATGAAGCATTGTAATATAAGCTACACACCACCTATATATACCTTGTGCTTGCATGTGAGCGTTATAAATATTATCAGCAGTAAAAAAAGCAGCCAATGCTTTTCCAAAGGAAGAAGACTTTTTTTTTTCGTTCTTTCTTGATCTATTGTTGTGACTCTCCCTTTGATTGACAGGTAGCATTCTTGTTTTTATGGATGGAGAAGCAAAGCCCTTGATGGTTATCGACATAAGGAAATGTCATGTCTGAATATGTTTCAACAGGACCTTTTTCCCCCTCATTTCCTGCTCCTTCCCCTCACTTAATTTATTATATTTAATGCCATGAAATCTCTCAAATATGAATTCATAATCCAAACACTTAATTGCAGTCAGGAACCCAAACCTGGCATTTAATTGCCATTTGGTATTAAAAGTCACATTTGCAACAAAAGTGTCCTTACAAGGTAAGGTTGACCAAGTTCCCTTTTCCTTTGCACCTATGCAACCAAAGGACCTCTTGGCCTTAAACCTTCAATAAGGTGGCAGAAACATGCTATTGAGTGACAGGAGTAGCTCTCTAACCGACACATCATTGTAAGTTACGCATCAGGTGTAATTCATTCAGAAACCAGAAGCAAGTGGGTGGAAGTGGTAAAATAGCTCACTTTGCACTGGGCTGACACACAGTGTAAGTGCAACACAAGGGCAATTCACTCAAATGTGGTGCTCAGTGGCATTACACTCAGTCTTTGCAAAAAAGGGTACCACCTCCATTTACATCCAAAATAACTCTCTGACACTCTGTCAGCACGAGGCCTGACTCAATGTCAGGGCTGAGTGCAGGGACTGAGGGAATCGTGCTCTTCCACAAAGCCTGGGTTTGGCTGTGGTAGTCTTTATGGTGCTTTATACCAGTGACACTAACCAGTACATGCCGTTAGTCCACCTCTCTGCTCCTTCTGCCACAGCATATCAGTAACACGGACCATCCTTCCTGTCTGGCCCTAAAGACCATCGCTACCGTCCACACCACACTATCCCCAGCAAGACTCACTTCTACCCTGTACAGCGTTCCTTGGTTAAAAAACACTGTTCCTTCATGCTATGCACAGGCTTCAGACTACCTCTAACACTTTCTCCTCTCCCCCTCTTACACCCTTCCTCTCCTTGCTTTGTCATGTCTGAAATTAATTTGTTATCCTCCATCTCAAGCAGGGATCGTATCTTTTTATCTGCATTGTGAAGTGCCCAAACGGCATAAAAATTGTATCTTTGGTGATGTCAGATAATAAATAATAACAATAGGGCAGACTGGGAATACTTTGTCTAGGATAATGCATCATTGCTCTCTCTACCATGACCCTAATTCATCTGCATAAATTTCCACATGTTTTGTATGCATTAGGCTAACATTTTGACCACTAACAACAGGGTGAAGAAATGTAACATAGGAGACAGTTTTGTGCAGCCAAAACCAGGTACCTGTAATTAAAAAATAAAGAACAGGAAACTAATCGCCAGAACACATCTCTCTCCAAGTGGATCTGTGTCCCATCCCAGGTGGAGAACTCAGTGGCCGGATTGTACTTGTTACTCCATGAATGGCTCACATCTTGCAATGAGCAGATCTTAGCCTATTGAACTGCCCTTCCTCTGCCACTTTTGCACAAAGAGCTTCACAGCCAGGTAAATTTTCACCTATTTTCAAAGTAAAGCTTCTTGCTTTACTTTGTCTTGCAAAGTGAAAAAGAAGCAAAGTCTTGCTTCTATTTAATGAGCAGTGTTTTGGGATCTAATGTGTTGCGAATGCCTCTCTATTGTGCTCTGAAATAAGGGAACCAGTCCTTCACACCAGTCATCAGTAGCTGTGGAATCACTAACACATCTTGCAAGGTTTAGTGCTCAGGTTAATGTTTCATTGAATCGTGTTACCCCACCTGGAGAGCAGATGCTGCAGGTGGTACCGATGGTACCTGTCAAAGTTCCTGAGCACAGCTGAACTTTCCTCCCCAGCTCATTGTCATATATTTCCCAAGTTTTTAATCCATATGCTTTCAGGCATGCACAGGGTAAATGCTTCTCCCAGAAGACTGAATAAAGAATACCCAAGTAATAAATTATACTACTTCTGGCCTTCTCTGCCATTGGATTCAATCTCGTAAATGCAAAAGGAAGATCTAAGAGGAGAAGAGCCTTCCTGGCCTCCTCTTCTCCATAGTGAGAGTACAGAAAGCAAGTTCAAAGTCAGGTCTACCCAGTCCAAGCCCAGCCTGTCTGCAGTTACAACAAGTTTTGCTACAGATGCCAGGAGAATCCTCCAAACAGCAGAACAAAGAGGGAGAGAGACCTGAGCCAGCTCTGAAACAATTACATTACTTCAATTGAAGTATTTGGGAAGACAATCACATGCGGATGCATAAGCGTTCCTATTTCTTCTAGTTAAGTACTTCTGGTTTTCCCTCATCTTGTCACTGAATGCATTTCTACTCCTTTATAGCCAGTCAGGCTATAAAATTCAGCATGAGCTTGAAGTATACTACATGCTAATTTTGTATCGCCCTAATAATGCTCAGATTTACTGGGATCTATTCTCTCACTGATGCATATTTGTAAGTACTATTAACGTTAATGGGAGTTACCAGCTAATTAGAAAGGAGAACAAAATCTAGGCTATAGGATGCAAATTAAAGTAGCGACTGTGTGACTTATCTTCCCACTGAGGAATTACAAAGTAGAGCAAAATCAAGGACAGTGACTCTAAATTCTGTTGACTATTTGCCTCACATTTTGCACCCATGAACCCACAACAAAACAAAATATTTGAAGGGAAATAGCTAGCCAGGTTATTAGAGTCTATTGCGTAATAGCAAAATCTCCAAGCTAGTTTTCAAACAGAGAGAAAGATTTGAAAAGTTCTCATCTGGCTCACTTAAACACACTCAGCAAAGAACGGTTGCGAGGTATAGCTAACAATTAATGTTTTTAACAAGCTGGTCAAGAGAGTGTAGCTCAGTGAGTCTGTGTATTAAAAGGGCATTGTTAGCACACTGCTTGGCTTTTATGAGGTGAAACAATCCAAACGTACTTCAGTACATGGAGAGGTTTGGAGAGGTTTTATTTTCATCCTTAAAGTCCAGGGTGGCTTTGGCATAATAAAGGTCATATCTCCTAATCATGGTAATGCTCACACACAGCAATATGAGCTCATTGCAGAGAGCTCCAGCACTCAGAAATCCCCGGTTAGAAGGTGTCACCGATTAAACTATCGCATTTCAAAGGCTTCCATACAGTAAATAGGAAAGAAAAGAAGAAAAGGAACCGTGGCCTTTTGTTATTCAAAAAGCTACGGCGAGCGGTAATTAACCCATTTTTGTTGAGAAATCATTTGGACAAAAGTCAAGAGATTGCCACCCTGTCAATTGTTAAGTCTAGATAAGGACATTATATTCCACTGTACAAAGAGTGACTGAAGATAGTGAATAGAAAGTAGGCCACTACTATGACTTTCCCTAGTCCATCGAAAAAGAGGTCTATTTTTTTTCCACAAAAGAGGTAATATAGTAAAAAAAAAAAATCTCTTCCTACATTAAAAACATAACTACAGTGCTTGTTTTTACATTTTGTTAAATATTCAAAGGTACCATGCAATTAGCATGTCATTAATGAATAATTAATTACTGCTAAAACAGCCTTCAGGTTTTTTTTGCAACTAAATTATTTAAAGAGCAAATATAACAATGGAATGCGGCCGCTGCCGCCGNCGGGGGCAGAACCAAAACCAACAACCAAAAAAACCTGCCAAAATATGTTGAAGACTAGTCCTACCGGCACTTTGCAGCAGTGTACCCTAAGACTGAGCAAGTGCAGTGTATTTTTGCTAATCATTCATCACCAGCTCTAATGACAGTTACTGTATTATTAAAATCTGCCCCACTATACAGCCAAGAGTTAAAGAGAAAGTAATTTGTTGCCACTTGCAGATATACATCACTAGTAAGACGTTAGTTTATATTTATAAGCTGCACATCTGTGAATCAGTTGGCCTACCCATCTGTTAACTGCACCAGTAAACAGTAAGTCTGTGAGCTGCGTATTCCTGCATCCATCACAAATTCTTTCTTTAATTGTATGTTTATGCAACAAACCTCCACTTAAGTGTATTTGAGAATGTTTTGAACAGTGATAATTAGTTTTTATGACTCAATACTACTCTTCCTAACACTGATTCAACACTATTATTTTAAATAGAGACAGCACTTTCCTCTGACAGTGTCAAAGCAGGTTTTCTCCGTGGAGCAGAATTTGTCCCTACAAAGATACTCTGGGAAAACAAATCTCTTTCCAGTGTTCCCAAGCTACCGTTACAGTATGCAAATGTGATTCTTCATCTTTTCATAAACTTTTCTTTTAGAAGTTGGTCCCTGAAATAAAATACATTAAGACCTATCAGCCCACCACAAAAAGTTGTGAAAGAGCTTGGATTGCACTGGACTGGATAGCAGGGGACTAAAATTGTAATTTTGGACACACATTCAGCAAGGTGCAGTACACTTATTAAGACATGCCTGTCTTTAAGCTCATGAGTCAAGGAGACCTCACCTGTTTAAACTTAAGGTACCCGCTTACATATACTGCCGATTCCAAGTGCTGTTTCATTTCCAAGCAGATTCATGCTTGGGTACTTCACCTAATTTCTGTAAACAAAAAACTAATGGAGAAAAAAAAAAGAGCCATAAAGTTATACCTCTTACTGTATCTCATTTTACTCAGGAAATATTGCATGCACCTTTTTGCATAATAGGGGATTTTCACAGTGTTTTTTTCTAATGGCTTTACAGTGAAGCTGTGTACAATATGATGTTCAACTTCATAAAGCATTTAGTTACAGCATTTATTTTGTTTGAGGAACTGAAAGCACACTTGTCTATGTATCATTGTGCTGATGCAAATGGCAAAATTTTCCACATGATTAAACATCATTTTCTCAGGGTATTCTGTGTCCAACTGCCTGCTACTCAGTAAATGTTTAGATCAATGCATGGTTGATCCCAGATCTTGCAAGCCTAAAATCCTTCCGTATCTAAATAAACACATAAGTTTACTTAAGGCCAAAAAAAAGGACTTAGGCAGGATCTGGAAAGAATCAGCTGGGTAAAAAAAAAAAAATTGCTAATTTAAAAAAACACACATATGCTTGCGATAATATTTTAAACAACAGGTTACGTTTATGTTTATATATTTACTCCTTACCAGGAAAGTGTTTCACTTAGTGACTCTTGGAGCAAAAAGTGCCCACCAGTGAATGACGGTGCTCTGCAGAAATCACCATTGACTGACAGTAGTGACGCCTACTGGCACCATCAGCCCCAGTAGCTGCCAGAAGCTCCCCTGTAGTTGGTCTTCAGCCACCAAGCTGCTCACAAGTCCAGCATCTGTTCTTTGCTTAACATGACTGGGAGCCGTATGGACACAGTCCTCCTCCCTCATTCCTAGGGGGAGATGCCAGCATGGTCTTCTGTCACTTCCAAGAGAAAAAGCCCTGACCTACACAGTGGCCATCAGACGAACCAGGATCTTCAAGAACAGCAGCGTTAGCAAACTATGATAATTTTTAGAGCATGTGGCAGCCCAAAGAGATATTTTTCTCAGTAAGTATTGTTGTGATTTTGTATGATTATTACAGATATTGAGAAAAGTCAGACTGAAATAAACTTTCTGAGGATATGCAAAAATAAAGAGCGCAAAAAGAAGGAATCACCCTGTTCCCGTCTCCTAAATCCTTTGCCAGCCCAGCACTCCCAAATCCACCAGCCCCATACACCAACAGTTAAGCTTGGCAGGTCACCGGAGCTCAGTGCTAAAAATCATGCAGTCCCCGGCTTCCCTATGAAACTGATGACAAGGGCATCAAATTGATGCTTCTGCCAGAACTGGCCAGAGTACAAAATCTCATTCCTGAGCAGATGTCAGGTAGGGCGAACATTCAATCTCCACAAGGCTTGGACAAAAATGTAGGACAGCAGCACAGAGGTGAAAGAGGTTTGGTGAAAAGAACAGACCCCAAGTCTCCAGCCAAAATATTTCAAAGCAACTTCTGCCGAAGAGACACAATCAACAATTCCAGCGAGAAAGAATGTCAGCTTCAGCACACACAAAAAACCCTTCCACTAGCATCTCCCAAATGGAAAAGGTATTATAAACAACATTCACCTCACTCTCCTCCCTCCCTGTCACAGAAATGACCACGATTCTTTACTACATACCTTCAAAAACAGTCCTTTGCAGATGAAAAGAAATAAAATCTAACCTTAAGAAGTACATTCAGAGGCCCCCTTTATGCCACCACTCTGTGTTATGGAAAAATGAAGGTAGAAATCTGTTGAAAAACATTTCCCTGCTGTATTGTGATTGACATCTGACAGTGCTCAGTGGTGTCCTAACTTGGATGAATTTAAATGACAAGCTTTCCTTTATAAGTAACAGAGCTCCTTTTACAATAGAACAGCATGCTTACTTCATGGAAAGGAAAAAAAGGAAGAATCAAAGTTTTTCTTCAAATCCCTGGGGACACCCCTGACCTGTCACCAGGCTACGACCTTCCCTCGTTAATCTATGCAAATGGGATGACTCTAATTTGTGGCACTGATTGCTTTGCCACACCTTTAAATTCAGAGATCAGCTATGGGATGATGCCTACATCACACAGAGTTCAGATCACCTTCATGTTGCCGACATTTTTAATGCCATGACAGATGACTTCCCCACCATTCTGGGACAAGACAGTCCACATAGCCCTCCAGACTACTTTTTGATTAACATCGAGACGAAAGCCAGCGGTGTTTTGCCTCTTCGTTTGTGATTAGCAGCATTGCTGCCGTAAGCATTCCTAAGCAAGAACCCCTGGGAAGAGTATCAGATCCCAGGTCAAGGCACAGACTGCCAATATCACGGCTTCGCTAACAGTCACCCAATTGCTTTTATGGACATAAAAAAAAAAAAAAAGGTATTCACTGTAATAAGCACCGGTTCCAACTGAGAGATATTATGTCAAACTCTAAGGCCTGTTTTAAAACTTTCTCCATTCACGTAACTTAATACACTTTGTAAGCCAAAGAGGGCAATATCACAGAAGATGCTCTATGTTCACCTTCCACGTCACACAAAGGCCACGGAAGCTATTTTGTCTGGGTTTAGTGCGGTATGGAAGTTAAAACTTTTTGCTTTAAATTGGGTCCTCATCAAGGATACACTATTTTTTATTTAACCCTGGCCTAACTTATTTTATCCCTAGTTTTGTCCCTTTTCTCCTGAGACTCTTGTCTTCATAGTGCTGAAAAAGTGGAGATTTTCATTTATAATGAAAAATGCATTAGTATTTTCTATTATCCACATATACATGCATATCTATCCATTCAGAAAGTTACCAGAGAGAAAACTTGAAAACCATTTTCCTGAAAACCAAAAAGCACATGGGAGTGTCATTATTAATAAAACATTCAAAGAATTTAATACATAGCCTATGCGATCCATTCATTTAATGCATCTAACAATACACTTTGTGCAATAATCTTATTTGCTTATGCCTTGCAATTCTGACGACACTCAAACCTGTTAACCATCTTTTCAAACAAACACTGAAGGTTGCCAGTTGTGACAGATTTGGACTAATGTTGATGGTAGCATGGGAGTTAGTTAAAGTGATTTGATAAGCTTGTAGCAGCTTGAGGGGCGGTGTCATTCCAAATATGTAAACAACATTGTCAACAACATAGCCCATCAATAAATGCAGCCTCTATCTCACACAGTCATTATTAAAATAAAAAAATAATAATATTGAAAAACAGGAAGGAAGACAGACGGGGGGAAAGGGGGTGAAGTTTCTTTGTCCGTAGCCACAAATCAATGACATATAGCATCAGGGTTCACTGAAACACTGACAAATGTGTCAGGAACACTTGTTTTTAGCATTACTGTATTCTTTACAACTATTAGGAAGCAAGTACAAGGTTATTATAGGCATAGAGGCTAAACATACAGTGACATACTTCACAAGCTCAGTCATGCTTTGTATCAGAGCTTTCACTTACTATAGAAGTGGATTATCCCATTTTCCCATGCTGATCCAAGTGATCTCATTACTTACAGAAGAATCCTGGCATACAAGGATCACTTTGCCAACCATCACTTACAACATCCCAGCAGACTCTATTTTTAAAGAAAAACTCTCATATTTTTCTTCTAATGGCTCTTCTATTGAAAAAAAAGAATTAAAACCTGAAAATAGCTTCTTCAGGGATTACAGCCTCCGCCACTGGGGAGGCCAAATGCAATTATGGAGCCAATATTTTTTAACAGCTCCTACTCTGATAGCCAATAAGCAGCTTGGTATTCCCCCGTCTCCATCCCCCAAGCAAATTGCTATATATATCCACTGGCGGGCTGCCAGAGTCTTTGGAGGCTCTGCGCCACAAGCATGCTCAGTGAATCCTGGCCATCTGGTTAGCTGGCTGGATCCCTGCCTCCACGATCTGCGTCTTCGGGCAGAACCAGCCCCCAGAGTATCTGGGTATGGGCAAGAACCATTTTAGGGGATAGTCTGCCTGTGCTGATTGACAAGTGACCCATTCCTTTGCCCCATCCTTAAGAGCTTTTATCAGAAAGTGGATCCCAAAGGTCTTTCAGTGTCTTATGACATACAGAAGCCCTTTCCATAAGGTAGGGCTTTCCATAGCAGACCTCAAGAACAGACCTGTAAATTAATGGGGGAAAGTGCCTTAAAATAAACAACAGCTCTCAAAACAAACCCTAAAAGCATCTAGGCCCCTATCCAACAAAACACTTAAATGCTCATGTAGCTCTAGAGAGGGAAGGCAGCTCACCAAATATGCACAGATGCTTGATAGCCAGATTCGCTTTTCACAGCTCTGCCACAGACCCATCTGTAACTTCGTACAAGTGATTCGAGCCCTGCCCTGCCATGCTTCATTTCCTCCAGCTGTAAAATTGGGAAAGTCATCCTGAGTTTCATCATTGTGAATATTGTCTTATATATTGGATGTTTATCCAGTGACCAAATACAAGAGTAATGAATTACACAGAGATGCTTATACATTTAACTACATACATCCAGACTCTTCCTCAAATGCATGGACCACTCCCTACCCACTGAGTAGACCCCTTCGAATTTCATTGAAATTTCCCCTCTAAGTAAAGATTTGCGGGATCTTTAACTCTCATGGGTCATTGAGATATCATGGTTAAAATTGGCTAGGAAAAAAAAAAAAAACCAAACTCTCATGCTTTCTCTAATGGGCAGTCCTCAAATTCTGTCAATGTTTAGGATGCTATGATGTGGTTCAAAGGTAACTTTAGGGGAATTAGTCCTTTAAATTCAATTCAAGGGTCTTTTCACTAAGGAAACAAACCATGTTAGTTTGCCTCCCTTTTTCAGATGCATAAGAAGTCCTTATTATAGATTCACATATTAGAGGGACAGTGATCCTGTGAGGTTTAAGAAACAACAACTTGGAAAAAATTGATTTCCAAAGGACTGGCTGCAGTGTTGATTAATGTTCAGAGAGGAAAATCTAGGGGATAGGGAACTGCCCAGGGATTTAGGAGATATGGGATGTAGAAGAGGATCCCAGCTTAAATACAGACTTCTTTGGAGAATTGTTTTCATCTCACCTGCAAAATCTCAATAAAATAGCACATTACTACTTCAGAGGGGACATAATCCATTAAAATATCTCAGGTAGACTTTACGTTAAGGCTGAAATAACAGGTGTTTCATCCATGATACTCTCACTTTTTCTTTTCCTGGTTTGCAACCCATCCAAGCTCCACTGATTCCTAAATCTCTGCCCAAACTGGTATTAAGGTCACCTTGACAGTGCAACTGTAGGATAAAGACATCTGTTAATTCAGAAAGAGCATATAGACAGCCACTGCCATAAGAGATTGGTGACTCTAAACAAGAATATACATCAACCTAAGATCATTCAGGAAAAGCAGAGCTCCACAGTTGCGTTTGCCAATCCATAGCTAAA
This sequence comes from Fregata magnificens, assembly GCA_013389945.1. NCBI lineage: Eukaryota > Metazoa > Chordata > Aves > Suliformes > Fregatidae > Fregata > Fregata magnificens. Next base: position 146,712 of record WAAD01027009.1, on the reverse strand, counting down.
GCAACCTCCCAACAGCAACCATGGGGAGACAGAAACACGCAGTAAAAGCCATCCATGCAACTGAATAATACTGCCTAACAGAGTTGCCAAGAACTCCTTGAGAAGAGGCAAAATTTACCATCACAGACTGGAGCAACAATGCCTGTTTCCTGTAATTAATTGATTAGTCCCACTTCCAAGCTAAGACTGCAGCCAAAGCACTCACGTGGCCAGTGCAATTCCAGAGAGCAATCTAAGGGACTCCATGCAGCGACCACTGTGCTTCACTGCCCCCCAGCACCCCAGCACCGTGCCCCTCTGATGGTGCAGATGAAGGGCTGCATTTCCCAGGAATCTATGGTTAGAAACCATTGCTGGTACTAGAGGTACTGCTGTGATCCGCACATTGAAAAGCATTTCAATTTAAGCAGTAGTGATTAATTGATATGAAGCTGTGTTCCTGCCCCTCCCATGGCATCTGAGCAGATCTTACCTTTGAAATAACAAGGGGTTAAGATTTGCCACGAATGTACCACCTACATTTTTAAGGTTATAAAAATGGGATGCTTACACTTTTCCTAACCCCTCACCAATGACCAGACCCATATGTAAATTTCACACAGTAGTATTTAGTAGCATAATTAATCCCTACTTTATGTTATGAGTAATATTTCCTATTCCCGACCCTGCAACGTCCTTTAAGAAGATCCATGTTCCAATTAGACTAGCCCATCGGCACTCTTTTAATGAGCAGATTAATCATTCAGATGGGTACAATGGTGTCATCACAGGTTTTAAATATGATAATCTACATCCTAATGGTGCTGCAAAAGCCTTGGCTCACAGCAAAAAAAGGTAGGCAAAAATTGGTGATACTTTCTTTTTTGTTCTCTTTCTTTTTCCATATGACAGAAGACATGAGAATACTTGGGCAATGCAGAAAGTGCAGCAAGAAGACAGCTTGGAGAGGGGGACTGCTGAGCAGCTCGATAATGCAGGTGCAATAATTGTTTTGCAAGGACAGAGAGATCCTCTGGTCCCTGAAAAACCTTCTGCCATGATGAAGAAAAATTTCAGGTCTGTCTTGTCAGCCTAACACATCAGCTCTGCCCTTACAGCCTTTTCTCAACGCTTATTTAAAACACATCGAAAATGTAAGGCTGTCATTCAGAAATTCATTTAATTTTTATTTTTATTATTAATTATTATTATTTTTATTAAATAGAGGTCTTTTCAGATCATGCCTAATTTTACCATTTCCAAAAGGCAGTCTGGATATTTTTAAAGCCAATAAATATTAAATATTATATTTATTTTAAAAAAGAGGGGGGGGGAATACTTCCAAACTACATTATATGGGCTCAATTCCATGCAAAAAAGCTGGTATAGATACTCCGTTCAAATGCAATCCATGAAAAGGCTCCTACAGTAATACCACCCTCAAAACTAGAAGTGCCAGGATTATAAAGCCAGGACCATACTCCATCCCTACTCCCAGTGTGACAGTTAAAAATCTTATGTGCTTGCTGCACCACTCCTTAATTGTGGCTTTGTAATCATGGAGCTTGTTTTGGCAACAGGTAGAAGTTACATCTGCTTTTCCATTTCTTGAGCTTGCCTTAGTAAGACAAGCCCTGCAGAACACCAGCTCCTTTGCAGACATGCAACATTGATTTACACTGTGGTTGATTTTGGTGTAGCCAGAAAAGAACCAGCAACTGTCAGTTCATCTACAGGTTGCCTTTTAAACCCAGCAAGAAAAGGACAGTGGTGGATACTTGTCTATGAAAAAGCTAGCTTTAAACAATGATCCAGTTCTGAGGACCATCCTCTTGTCCCATGAAGTCATGACCAAAGTCTGAGGAACTCTTTCATCATTGTCTGAGGAAGAACTGAGTAAGCGATATAAAATTTGGACTTACCTCTAACGTACCTACACACAATCTATGGCAGAAGACAACTGTAAATTCTGCCTCAAGATGTCTCAACTTCATTAAAACATGTTTCTGGTATAAAGGAATCTTTATTTCATATCATTAAAGCAAAACCTCTTCTTCAGCAGCCAAAATCTGTTCTCCAAAGTCACTGTCAACAGTGCGATTGTGTTTTTCAAACTGCATTTTTCAGCTTATTGTTGTCCAAAGCCTCCTCATTTTACTCAGATATGTAACTGTAGGAATCAGCCATGCTACTCACTCAATTAAATTGTATCTACCTTGGCCCTTCACCTGTTAGGATCTAATCCAGCTCTCCTTGACTACAAAGACAACTGGATCACAGCCATTTTGCATAACGTCGGTAGAGGATTAGGTATTTCAGTCAGGTCTTCAGGTGTACTGCCTGAACTCAATCTGAAATTGCCTGCATAAGATGGGCCGATACAGAAAACTGTTTGCATACAGAAGGAAGCACTGAAATTATAAAGAGCCGTCTTTTGCACATGCACTTGCTGGGCTAGCAGACATTATTCTTACTAATGCACCTTTGCTAATGTCCACATCACAAGGATTTTTTTTTTTTTTTTAGTATAACACTAATGTTAGTTGTCCATTATGGTATCTGGAGTCATAATGGGCAAGGAATCCCCACAGTGAAGAGGCCAAAGGAGCAACATTCAGAAATAAATTCCTACACTGGTTATAGGAATATTGCTGTAGCAAATTTTTTTTTTTTTTTTTTTTTTAGTTTTTTTTTTTTTACAGTGCATTAATTTCTGCTCATTTTGCAAATTCAGGAAATCATTCACAAGGTGGCACTTTAGAAGCACTTAGGAAAACCAGCATCAACCATCAGATGGCCCCTGCGATGTTCCTCTTAGAGGCACCCCCTTACGCTCACCCTGGCTGGCTTTTCTGCAGCCCCCAATACTGGTAAGCAGTGCATTCTCCTGCATCTGACAGGAGAGTCTGATTTTGGCTGTCACTCTTTGCTGAGGCTTTAACTAACACTGTCTGTGCAACTCTAGAAACCACATCAAATTGCAGTTGTTCCTGATTTTATAGTAATTTGCATAATAGGTCACCGTTAACACACTGTGCTGAAGGAGAAACAGCTCGACTGAAATCTACCTTGAATGTTTCCATTAAAATACACTCAATTTTTTCCCCTCTACCCTCAGTTCTGTCAGCCCAGGAGTGAATTAAGGAAATACATATGTAAACAACTATAAATAAATGCAAAAAATAATTATAAAATTAGTTCTAGATGCATAATCCAGTGTGATTCATGTTATGTTCCCACCGTGATCCCAGTTCCAGAAGAGTTAATCAACCATAGCAACCTTCTAATCAGAGCAGTGAACTAATGATCCTATTTCTGAGTAATACCAGTCAGATAAGGCTCTCAAAAGGTAGTTAACATCACTTTGGTGGAAAGGCATGACAAGTGCAAGTTCTAGCAGTGGGTAATGCATCATTCATGCCCCCTCTCGTTCTGACATTTTAACGTTATCTTGTTTTACTGTGTCGGCCTAACACTGCCACTGCTGGCAAATTAAACTGTGAACTTACAAAGTGGGTGGCAATAAATACAAATTATGAGAGTTCAAAAGATGTCCCTGGAGGTGTACTGCCAGACATGGAATGTCTCTGGCTTTTCTGTCACATAGCAATAGACAAGACAAAGTGTAGCATGAGCTGAAAAAAAGAATTAACTACATCATGATGAAAAATGAGATGAAAATGAAAAGAAAAGAGGAAAAAAAAAACCAAATAAAAGGGAGTTGTAGAGGCAGGACAGAGATGAACAAAAGAGCATACCCTTGAAATATAAAACATAATTCTATTACACCTTGCAGAACGAAAGCTATGTAAATTAGGAATCAACAAATGCCTCTTAGAAATACAGACCAACTATAAAATGTTGTCAATGTTATTACAAAAGTAAGCGGCTCCTCCTAAAGAAACTGCCACACAAATGCGGTAGCAGCATGGTGTTACAGCATTTGTATCTCTAGCAGAAATTCAGAATATCCCACTGCACTTACCCACACTAACAAAGATTTCACGTTTGCGCTGACTTAAATACATGGGGCAAAATCCTGCTGTCATAGTCAGGGGGAAAAAAAAAAAAATAAATTGAGAGAACTGCCTGAGGTGACAACAAGGAAATCGCAAAAAGCAAAAGCTCCTTGCACAGCCTTATCCCCAACCTTTTCTATTTTGTGTAGGGAGATAACAGGGGCAGTGGGGTTCCCCCTCGCACCCACCACCACTCTCAGGGGGCTGGTGACCGACTCAGCACAGTGCATCAGTCGTACTGCAGACTTAACACAGACAAAACAGGGAAAAGTTAACATTTCTTCCTTCCCTCAGGAAGATAAAACTTTACATGCTATTAATGGGGTCAGAAAAAACTGATTTTTAATATACCCAAGCCATGAAGCTTATTCAACTTGGTCTAACACGACTAATGAATCTTATAAAACATTTTATCTCCCCTGCCCATGTTCACAAACCACTCACATGAGGCTTGAAAATCACAATAATATCTTCCCAAAGTGCAGATATCACTCACACCATATGCAGCACAACTCTGTTTATTTTTCCCTATAAACCATTGGTTTCATTGAAACTCATTAGCATCACCTGTGTTAATTACACTAGCAAACCAATCAACAGCTCCTTCTTAATTAGGTTTTCTTTATTAAAGTCGGAAATTACCAAGGAGACAAAAGTCAACTGGGGAAATTATGTGAAAAGGAGTGTTTATGCCAAATTACCATACAAAATATAATAAGGAAAGGAAACTCAGTTTGTTTACAGGAATAACAAACAATATTAATTTTCAAGGTCACTGGCACAATTATTAATTACCCATCTTACATTTTATTGTGATAGTTTAGCCTGCAAAGGCAGGGGTGGCTCATAAAAAAATCCTTCAGAGGGTGGTTGTATTGCATTTCAGCTGCCATGGTCACTGCCTATGACATGCACGGTGTTTTAGGAAGTTACTTTCACGAGCATTTCCCACATGGGTTGGCACGATGGAAACTCTGTAAGGTACATAAAAAGCTCTGAGGTTTGACTGCTACCTCCCTTAGAGACATCCCACGGGAAAGGAGAATTCAGCCAGTGAAATCTAGGTTGCTCATCCCTCGCAGAAGGCATTTTGGGGTCCAAGAACATACCATGAGAAGTGCTGCTGCTGCTACAGATCCTAAGACCCCACATGCCCCCTCCCCTTACATCCCCTGATACCAGTTAAAATGACTCCCACAGCTCCAGGGAACAGAGCTGGCATGGGCTGAAACAAGCCCCACTCAACATAACTGGGTTTTCTGAGGTTCAGCACGGAACACCCTTAAATCAACCGTTCTGCAGAGGAAATCTGCTGGCGTACCCAGCTTCTGCCCCTCCACTGCCAATAATGGGCTGTCAGGCTTCGTTTGTGCTCTGTGGGTCAAGAGCCAGACCCAACAGTATCCTGCTCAGTCTGGTTGGCATTGGGTTGATGCCAAGATGAGGTCAGGGTGCTGGGCCACAGAGCAAACGCTGTGGCTATTACTATAGGAAGTTTGCCAGCTGCTTTCTCTTTACATGCCTACCTACCAGGAGAGTCCCCTTTGAGCATTCTTTACCACACTGTATCTTCTCTTCAAGTTTTCCTATGTGCCTACACACACGCATGCTCACACTTATACACACAAGTTAGTGCAACTACTCTGTAAGTCCACAGCTCTACCAGGATCCCTGAAGAATCATTAGATGTTACAATCAAAGCAGTTGTCTATTGACAAGCCCCCAAACTAGCAACTGTGATGAAACATTTCAAGACGTACGGCATCAGGAAAGCATCATGTGCCGATGTTCTGGATCCTCTGAAGCTTCATCTTCTCTCCAGATTAAAAACCTTGCAACATATACTGATTTTTCAGCTGACCAATATGAAAGTCAATGCTTGAGCTCTGCATTCTTGACCTGACATGTCAAAGGGAACTACTGAAATAAGCCATTCATGAACTGTAGATTATCTGCTGTCAATTCACCTGGAAGTCCAGTCTCAGCAACCTATTATTTCCAAGTTACTCACTGTGCTGCACAACAGTTCAGCTTAGCTTTCTAAAAATGAGATGACTGTTCCCAGCTTTGCACTGTTTGACATGTCTGCAACTTTACGGAACTTTATTTTGGAAACTCCTTACTGATTCCACAGAAAGCTCAGATTCTGCATTGTCCTCATCATCACACTTTGTTTCCTAAATGGCCGTGAACAGGTCCTGCTGAAGTTCACTGCAGTTAGTTCAGGGTAACATGCATACATGCTGCTGTTACGTTATGTCAGATTTTTTTTCTGTTGTTTTGTGATCACTTCTACACTGATTGCAAAAATGTATCTAATTTGTAATTAAATCTTTGTATTCTGTCCTAATATTTTGGTGCATGCATCCTTAGTTAATCACCCATCAGTTCTTTCCAGTCCTGCTAACACTTGCATTTGGGAAGAATAATTTTCTGTAGTTTTACAAATATCCAACGTCCTTGAAAAAAACTAGTCGTCTACTCAGAATAACTTTCCTTTAACCCAGTTATCTATTATACCGCCAACATCTTAGTCTGCAATAAGTCCATTTATTAACAGTTCAAATGCACATACCTTGGCTTTATTGCACAGATCTATTACATAATGGGCAATTATCTCATTTTACAGATAGTTGCTTGTAAACCAAGAAAATGTGGTTTTCCCATGAGTTATTCTTGTATGGATTATGGGTTTTCTATACTTTTTGTGTGTCTTGATCTTACACTTTGCAGTCCCCTTTATGGCACCACTGGAAGACACAGCAATCACCAGTGCCAGGACACCTGCATCATCTGCTCTCTGCTTGTGCAGTGTCTGGCACACCAGGGCCTCAATGCTCATCTGGTGTCCCAGGTGTAACCATAGTACAACTATTTCACTTTCTCCGATTTCTTTGCAATGCCACTTCACTCCAGCAAAAATTGGAAGCATTACAACCCCTTCCCTCCAGCTCTGTGAGGACTTTTTCCAAACTGACACTTCCTTTGATCCTTTCCCTTCGTTTCCCTACTGAAGTAGGTAATAAAGACGTGACACAGATTCAGGAGGGCTGGTGAGAGACTGGGTTACCTCCTAGCCTCAGTCAACTGACGGAGGAAAGAAAAAGGTTATACAAGGCTTCAGGTCTGACTCTCCAGAAAACCCTGTACAAAGCATCGTGCTCACATAGAGAAGAGGGGAGTACTGGAAGGGAAGTGACTGCCCTGAAGGCATCTGTATTGTTGAGGACATCTCACACAGTCTTTGACAGGAGCCTTCTCCTCTCCCCACTGCCTGTGGGCATTCCCCCTCAGCTCATCCCGGTCCCTCCTCTGACGCACTGACTCTAATGAAAGCAACACCTAGAATCTGCATTCAAATAACGTTTTCTGGTGAAGCAGGGTTCAGTCAGATGACATATCCATCCCTGCTTTGATCTTTACCATAGGCTGCTGGAGAAGAGGCACTCTCCAGTCATTCCCTGAATCTTCCTGACTTTCAGAGTACACGAATAACATGGTCTGCACATGCCAAGAAACTTGCTGGAAGATTCCCCCAGGTGAACATCCGAACTCTGGAGAAGTTGTGGTGGCTCTTTAGGCCTTCTTCACACCCTACCTTACGAGGGAATAACTTGTCAATGCAGAGAAGTCCCTACTGAGCCTCTTCCATTCAATGAATGCCAAAAATAATCCAAAAATAATGAGATGTTGCCTATTAGGTCACCTGCTGTACCAAGCTCTTGCAAAATAGGTAATGTCATGCGATGTGACAAGGCTGTCTCAGGAAAGAGTTATACATCATTGCCCTTTAAAATGAATGATTTTAGAAAAGCATATTGCACCCTAAAGGTGGAGTTTCCAATCATTGGATCATTTAAGACAGACCATCACATTCTGTTTTAGAAAGAGACAGGCATGTGGAAATGTTCATTTCTTTTATTTTAGTTGGGGGGGGAAAATAGCTCAGAAAAAAAATCCCCTATGCTAGAAATGCATCACAGTTCCAACAATTCCAGAATGAGTATTTAAAAGACAATTTTTAAGAAAAGTATATGATTTCCCTGATAAATCATAATGGCTCTTTAGAACCCATCATGGTCTACGATAAAAAAAAATTCATATTTAAAACACTTTTAAAACATGTGTTAAAGACTTTTTTTAAAATGAACATTATTTACCCAGAAGGCCGTAATGGTTCTGAAATGTATTTTGTAAATCTGTATTCAGGGACTTTTTTTGTTAAAAAGGAATTTTTTTGGCCCAAGAGATCTTAAACAGCTTCTACGGAACTATCAGAATTTATTGTTTTAATAGGGCTGAAATGAAGTTTGGAACATGTTATTGCACATACAGCAGCAATGTTTTTCAGACAAAAATGAGAGAGAGGAAAAAGGAAGAAGTGGAAGAAGGAAAGGAAATGGAAAAGGAGACGAAGGTGGGAAGTGAGAAGATGGGAGACTGCCCACACAGCCAAGATGCTCAGGCAGAGAAGAACCACAGTCCTGGTAGCAGACGCAGTGAGGGGGAGGTCCAAAATTTCCAGGGGGGAGAGGAGCAGGTATTTCTCAGCTCAAGGGAAAGCACTGCTCCCGCAGACCGCAGCGATACAACATGCCAGCTCTGAAGGAAATAAAAGAAATAAAAAGGTCGATTTGGGTGAACAGGAGCTGCAGAGCTGACAGCTACCCCAGGTAAATGCTGTAAGTGCTTGCAAAACAGCGTCTTGAGATTAAATAGCAAAGGCTGTTTGAGTCTTCTCCTGTGTGCCCGGTAGGCAAACCCAGCCCACGTGCTGGTCCATACCATGGACTAATGGTGTAAGAGGAGAAACATGAACAGCCAGAATGAAGTAACACAGCCAGCAGCCCACTCGTGCCTGGGCGTAACCATCAGAAGCCACCTCTGACCCACGTCAGGTGGACTGGACAGCAAGGGTGGCCTGTCCGTGTCAGTGGGAAGGGACTGGTTCACACCCTTCAGTAACATTCTCCAGTTGATAAAGAACAATCATAACGACAACACTTCCATGGTGCTTCATCTTCAAAGCACAGTGCCAGAGACATTAACAGATCTGTCTTCAAAGGCAGCCTCCAGCAACCCCTCAAGAGGAAATTCTGGAGGGGGTAAAGACCCTCAAAGAACAACCAGTTACGGCTGCCCATAAACACCTGCAGCAAGTAGCAAGTTCTACACGTGTGCACAAACGCACATACATACATACACACTACGATTTCCAGGAGCCATAGCTGGTGCTATCAGATGGCTTTGAGGGACTGCTTTTGATTTTTGTTGTCTCAATACTTTAATTCCCTCTTGGGAAGAAAATACTGTGCCTGGAATGAAACTCTGGGGCTAGGAGCCAACTGTTTCTGTACAGGTGAATCAGACTCTAGTTGAAACACCAAGAAATGGCCCTCACTCAATGCAGCCTTTCAATGACAAAACCAGCTTTGCTCTACTTAGAGGCCAGAAATCAAAACATCCAGGAGCCTGCTGGCTTGCATCTTGCACTGCTCAGCCACACCGGGGTAACTCTTGCTTCACAGATGGTGAGTGTCCACAATTGTAACACCGTGCTAGGCACAGCGTCTGCGACCAGAGCGCTGAGGAGGCTCAGCCACCAAACCAAATCTAGAGCAATTCTAAAAGGCTAGCTGCCATCCTTACTTTTTATTTTTCCTTAATAACTGGAATTAAGTACCAACTAAAAGCTAGCAAACATGGTTTGTACTGTATCATGTAAATATGTCATCAAATCCAACCTCACAATAAGCCTGCTGATACTCCAAAGGGCATTAGTTTAACTAAACTACTGCAAATGCCCAACACAACACATTTAAACCATTTAAATCCATGTCTAAATAAGATTTAAAAAGAAAGACAGGGCAGCTCTTGAACTTTTTTATGCAAGCTATGGTATCTTCTGAGTTAGATATCCATAACTCAGTGTAGTAAGAATTTCTGTGCCTGACCCTCTTCTCACATTAGTGCATTGCCACTGGTGAGGAGGAAGTCACCACTGGTGTACACTGGCGAAAATGACCCTGCTAGAGTCACTGCAAATGTACGTTCACGCGAGGTGTCCAGCTTTTCCTCCCAAGAGAGGGTTTGGTTATACGTTACAGGCTGGATGTAGGAGTGAAGGGGTGAGTTTCCCTGGGGGGTGCTAAGCAGAAGGTCAGCCTGCGTCATCCGTAGGCTCTTCTGGACTTCAATTCTCTGCGTCTACAAGTCGGGATAACTGGTGTTAGTGGATAAAGTTTGGAGTGCTCTGCACCTGGAGACCCTCGCTCCTCAGGGAATGGTGGGATAAACGGATATACACGGGATACAGGGGGATCCCCTGCAGAGGGGAGACTTCTTTGGCCAGGTGCAAGCCTCGCTGGCTTAAATTCACAAAAGATAACTTTTGTCACTGGTCTTCCCCATAATGCTTCAAGAGCTTAAAATACACTTTGAGGAAGGTTTCAAACACTTTTTCCCCTCAAATCTGTCTACGCTTATTCACTGTGGATTCCAGAGGGATGACCTGGATTTTCTTGCACACTCTCAAACCAAATTATATCAGGCCCAATTAGGTCATCTGCTAGCTGCATCTGCAGCTCAGGACTGCAAAATTTCTTCCCCTATGTATCACTCTACAGTTAAGACTGGACAGGGAAGCCTTCTGTGTTAGAATAACTACTATAAAACCATATAATGCAGCCTAAAAATACAATTATAATTGCAACGCCAAAAACAAGCCAGTCAATATCTTTCAAGATTCTAATAGTTTCAAGCACTATTACCTTAACGGTCTCACATCACAGTACTGATTAAAGAAACATTTTGTCTTTTTATCTGTATTCAATGGAGAGTGTAATCACTGGAGCGTAGAGAGCTAAAACATTTATTAGCAAGTATACATCTCTGGTCAGGCGGCGAAAGTCAATGTTGCAGTGGTGAACTGCAGCACAGCTCTCAGTCTAATTCACGGACCCCATCCCATCATCTTCTTGGGATCCTCTGCTGTGCACAGGACAAGCTCTGGAGTAAGCTGTGCTGCTGCTCCCCTCCTCTGACAAACACTTGCAGGAAGATTCCCCTCAGGAGTTTAAATTGACAGCATCACTCATGTGGTAGGTATTTCTATTCAGCAAAGTCAACAAGACTCACACATGGAGATGGGATACATAATCAGCCTCAAATGAGGAAAATGTGTGGGTTGGTTTGTGGTTTTTTTTTTTTTTTAAAGTTAAATGAGCAAATCTACCTTTACTGAAAGTAGCACTGCTCTTCATCTAGAATTAAAAAAAAAAAAAAAAAGAGGCTATGCTCCCGTTCTTGTGTTGATAAATTTGTTTTCTCTTTTTGCCTAATTGCTTAACAATAAATCCACACACACTCTATTATCCGTAGCCTACTGCAATATTCCTCAGGGCACATGATCAGCAATCAGAAAGCTTGAAAGATGGCCAACATAATCTTAAATATCCCAGTGTATTACCAAATCAGTATTTCAAATTTAGTGGACATACTCAGATATGTTTTCCTCTCTGCGAGAGACATCATGTAAGTGGCAAACAAGATACAGAAGATCGATTATTTAGCATAATTGCACAATCTAATTGTATGGATTTTAAATGGAACAAGGAGGAGAAAGATTAAAATCATACAGCACAGCAGTATACTTTCACAGAGTGCATGAAATATATTTTCCCCAATTAGTGGAACAATGGAAATATTTACTGTCAATTCAGTGAAGATATTCTGAAACAAGAGTCAAGCAACATCCAGATCAGCACAGGGCAGGAGCAAATCATTTTATCATTAACAGGGGGAAAAAAAACCCCAAAAGCCACTGAAAACTTACACCTTCTGCTCAAAAAGCTGCACTCCTGCGGTGATGCTTCATTTCAGAACCACATTTGGGGACCTTGTGAACAGATCGTGCTGACTTCCCAGAAGAAAGTAAAACATCCCCGTGAATGGATGAGTTTTGTACCTGCGTGTGCCCGTGTCTGTGCACACACACACAAGCGCGTGCCCACACGCAGCCCGACTCCTGCACGTTTCGCCATTGGTTGCCAAAACCTGAGCCAGTATAGTACATTCTGCAGATTAACTGGGGGGGTGGAAGGAGCTCTCTTGTCTCAAAAATTAAGTGAAAATGCTAACCTTGTCATATTCCCCGGGCAAACAAAGGCAGAGGCAGCGCGGCTCTGCTCAGCCGTACCGCGGGTTAACTGGCATTTCTAATACTTTTCACCTAGCCCGGCTTGACAGATGCCTAACCTTCGCTGGGGAGTGGAGACAGCCTGATGGGCCCTGGCCATACAGGGGGAAAATTTTTGATGCTTCCCACTTATGACATGATTGATTTTCTTTCAGCGGCCCTTCACTTTTGGATGTGGCGAAGGCTGCCTGCCCGAGCCCCCGCGCGCCCTGACCTCGACATATGGCCGCTGTGAGGCTGAAAACTGATGACGGCAGAAACCTAAAAAATCAATAGGCCCTGTCAGTCAGCGGGGAGGCGAACGTCTTTTAAAAACCCAATCACGACATGTACTTGCTGCATGGTGCGGATCTACTGCACACTTGAGAACACACTGAATTTCCTGGTTTTTTTTTTGTTTTGTTTTGTTTTTTGTTTTTTTTTTAAACTTCTGTATTAACACACCGTTTACCTATTTATTCCTTAACCTTTTATGCTGGAAGAAAGCGAACAAATTGTCTTGTTAGGATGGAATCTCCACGATATTAACGAGAAAAAAAAAATCCCTGGAAACTCTGTGGGAATAGTATGAAATAAATAAAGAGCACCTTTCTGTTGCCAATATAAACACTGACATCATTATTTTTGACATTATCTGGAAAGAATTTAGATATAAGGAGTTCTGGAGTCTAAAAACATATGAGTATGAAACTGTTTTAATTTTCTTTGCAGGGGGTGAAGTATTGTTTTGGTTTGTTTTAATTTTTTTAAAACTTTGTTTCTAAAATATGTAAGAAAAAAAAATTGAATTCACCATTGGTTCTACATTTCACAGTTCTTGTTGTCCCTCATGCGCACCAGAGAGAGGAAATTATTAGGCCCACTGAAATCAGCTGGAGATGCTGGTGCTCTGTAAACTGCACTGGGCCATTTGTACCCTGCAGGATTGGGCCAACAGCATCCGACTGATCGCTTTGCTCTTGCCAGCTCAGGAAAGAAAAGCATTTTATGAGATAAGTGATATGACATACACTGATTTCTACATTTTGCCCCAAAACAGTCTTCTAGAACTGTGATGAAAAGCAAACCAAAAAAAAATCTAACCACAATTAGAAAAATAAATATACTACCAGTGGATAGAACCTGTTACACTTTATCACCTCCAATCAAGAGTGCAAAGCCCAAACAAGTAATGCCTCCGAGTGATTTACCTAACCTTGCTGAAATTTTAGAGGGATAGCCATTATGTGAAAACCATGTCTTCATGTAGAAAAAAAGAAAACTGAAAGGAGATGTTGGCTGAGAAATGGATGCATTACCAGGATGCATTTTAGAAATCCACCAAAAGTAAGGAAGATTTTAAAAAAATAATAATCACACAAATAAACAAAATCTAATGCTGAATTCCCAAACTAAGACCAATTAAAGGTTTCTTTATGACTGCAAACCTGAGAAGCTTACAATTTCACCCTGTTGCAGTGGTGTGTGTGTGTGTGTTTTAATGTAATATTAATGAGCCAGGATAGAGGGTCATAAAAAGTGATAGGTTTTTGCGATGGTAAATTATAAATCGGTATTGATTTTTCCCGGCACTAATGCAGCCAGCTTATTGTAAGACACCACAGGCAAAGTGCACTTTATCAGATTAGACTGGAGCCTGGTATCAAATATACATGAGAAAAAGGATGCATTTGTGACTTAGACTAGACTTTTTTTAATGATACATGAAATTTTTAAGGAAAAAAGTCTTAGAATATTAAGAAATTAAATACCATTTTAAAAGATCTCAGATGGTAGCAAATAGATATTAATGTCACATTAGGGTAATTTGTTTTTACACTGATGGAATATAGGCTTATACAGGAATATAGGAATAAGTACGTGAACTAAATCCTGCTCAGATTTAACCATGTGCTTAATCAGTCCAATTTATGATCATCTCAACTGTTCACGACAAAATAGTTCCTCATTTGCATAACATGCCTGAAGAATCAGGCCCTACATCTGCTTATGACTATATGTAATATCAAGTCACACGTATATACATTTATCCAGCAAGTATTGATTCTGCATGTGTAACTTTTTACATCCTACACTGCTTTGAAGGAGTTGTTTTTCCCCCGCATACATACCACCCTGTCATGCCAGCCAACAACTATGAAAGAGCTTTTCCTTGTAGTACTTATTATTGCTTAAATGCTGTGAAGCTTTTTTTTCCCTTTCATCTCAAAATGCATTGGGAGTTGGCCGTGTAGTAAAACTGGGCGTTATTTTAAAAATCAGCTCTGCTTTTCATCTCCCGACCTTTCCGCAGCCAGGATTTCCTCATTAAAACATTTCAGCGACATGGATAATTGACAAAAAAATTGAGAGGGAGAAAGAGAAAAACAACAACAACAATAAAAAGCACCGTTACTTTCTGCAAAGTTGCCCTGGATGGGGAGCAAACCGGCATCACTTTTGCTTCGCCCGAGAGAGTAAGGGAAAGGTTTGCACAAAAGCATGTCCCCACGCTCGGTCCAGGGGACTCTGCCATCCCTCGGTGGCAGCGCTGCCAGCCAGGCTCGGAAACCCTTCGCATCTCCTTCCTCATGACTCCCGGCTCATCTGCTGCCAAAAGCCTTCCTCTCACCCTAAACATCCTGCCGGACCCCACTTCGCTGGCCCAAGCAGCTTGTGCGCAAAACTCACTATTTTTTCCCCAAAACCGTATGTTTATTGACAGTTTGTTAACAAACAGCCACTGTGCAGGCTGCTGGCAAAGGCACGCACTGAAGTGAAGGCGTGTGAACCCAAATAAGTAACAGAGGAAGCGGGGGGTGGAGGGGGAAGGGGCCGGGGTGTGTTTGGGGAGTATTTTCTGCAGGGAAGGGGTTGTGGTGTTGGGGAGATAGGGACCTCTGGGGGCATCTAAACCACCTGGGAGGTTTAAACGAAGGAGCAAAGATGATCTTTCATGTTTCACGCAAAGGGGCAGGTGGCCAAGAAGCCCCCCTGCGCTGGGCACTGGGGAAGGGTCTCGGGTGGGGAGCACGGAGAGGGCGGGTGCTCCCGCTGCCCAAATCCCTGTGCCACCCACTGCCAGACCACCAGTTTGCAGCTTTTTGTATTTTAGCCGCTGAAACTAATGCTTGGCATTGCACTCTCAAAATGTTTCTGAAACTATTTGCCTTCCTATTTTTCAATTTTATTATTCTTACAAGCAGACTAAGAAAGAGATGAGAAACTGGGAGAGGAGAGGGAGGATGCTGCTGCTTTTTCTTTCTGATATATGCATACAAATACTCCCGAATGAGCACCAAACATCAAGACCTCATAACTGAAAACGCAGCTGGACCCTCTTTCTGCGCCCAGCCACGTTGACTGCCGCAGATTTCAGCGTACCGGAGCCGACCCCGCGGAGCACAGGCCCCCTGACACCAAGGATCGAGCCCACAGCAAGTTACAGGATCTTGTAAAAATACTTAGGATTAAAACAACAAAGAAACTCAAACACAAACAGCCTCATTAGCAGATTGCCAGCAACCCTGCTTGTCTTGCAGTGATGCATTATATCACAGGATAAAAATCTGAGGCCTGATCTTAACAATCCTCAGACAAAATTCCTATAAATTTCAATGGAAATTTTGTCTGTCTCAGGACCAACAGGGCCTTTGCCTTGCAACTCTTCATACGCTGAAAGTAATATGAGGAAACTTTTCTTTTTGACAAGACCTCATCAGGTAAAACCTAATAAAGCTAAAAAGGAAATTAGGAAAAGGGAAGGTTATTCCCGGAGCAGTCTGATCCTGTCTCAGCTAAAGCCAACACTAGAGACGCCTTCAATCTGAACAAGCTAGATTCCCACCGGCACATCTACCCAGCCACCGACCGTGTAAGTTAGCATCACACCACAGGCACGAGCCGAGGATGCGACAAACCGAGGGGCACTTCACACAGGTCCCACCAAACTCAACGGGATGATAAACCACAGCACCAAAATCTATCCATCTGTCCAGGGAAAGAAAAGACCCCTCTGCTGCCTTAAGTGCAAACTCATTGCGCTCCCAATCGAAGAAGCACCTTTAAAGTTATTGCTATAAATGTTATTAAAGTGAAACAATTTTTAAATGTATGCTAATTCCACTTTATTAGTGATGCCAAAGTCCTCATTTACATTTTTCATAAAAATTACACAGAGGTTTTTGCTGCTTTAGGGATAAAGCTAATAAACAAATACATAAATTAGTATATTTTAATTAAATGTTATCCCATGAAGTAATATTGTATCCCATTGTCTAATACAACAACAACAAAAAATCTAAAAAAGCACCTTCAACTTGAAAATTTGTGTTGTATTAAAATACTAGAACTCATTAAAAACTAATTTGAAAATCACTTTACCTAACAACCATAAAAATTTTGAATTCTGTATTCTAATATGTGTTATTTGTTTTGGTACAGGAGATTATCACTGCAGCATGCATTACTATTAGAATATACATACATTAGAGGCATCATAATGCCCCCAGATTCTCCTAGAAAATAACAAAGTCAAGTACTACCTGCAAATGTATCACCATTTCCATTTAAACACTCTATTATTTCTATTCTGTAACATCACAGACTCTACACAGCACACCCAGACCCAGAGTGGCACACACATTAATTTGTTTTTAGGTCCACATAACGCACCTGAACATGTGAAAAACGTGTGTATTTTGGGATGGGATATCGCATGCTATTTTTATTTTAAAATGCTGCTCAGAGTACAATAAATGGGACAGTTTAAGCAGTAAGGTGTGGCTGGAACTACAGGGGGAAGTCCAACAAGTAGAAAACAATCACATCTTAATTTAACATTTTAAAGTAGTCTGCAGAAATAGCTTGAGATTAAAAAAATTAAATGTGCATTAGAACATATTCACCTCATTAGAAGGTTTTCTGTAATCCTGCTTTCCCTTGGAAGGGACAAATAGACCTAGGCTCTGCATTTTCATTATTCTCTATCCTCCATTGTAATTTTTTCTAAATATAAGATTATTGCTTTTTGAGGCAGGTATTTAAATGAAACAACCACTCTATTTGGCATTTTCACTGAAAAAGCTTTGTCTCCTACTTGGTTATGTTTCCTGGAAATTGAATTTTTTTTTTAAAAAAAAAGGAACCAAAAGGAAACGTGAGGAGGTTTTGGGTATATAAACGCGCTTTCTGAAAAGGTACATTCATTTATCAGCCTTCCTGAAAGTATAATTGACTGTATATTCCTATTAAAACTATCTTACAGTATAACCGAAGCCACTCAGAGGCCGTACGTTCGGGTGTCTGCTTCCAATATCAGTGAGCGATACCGATTGCACAGCGATGGGGAGCAATGGGACGAAGCTAAAGCAATTAAGCAGCAAGCTTGAAGTCTACCTGTCTTCAATGTTCTTTGAAGGCACATTTAATTATTGTGTGGATGCAACAACATGGAGCAGTACATGCCATTCAGAAAAAAGGCTCACAGTGCGTGGGTGGGAGGACTGAGACTCCCCGCCAAGGTTAACATCATTGGATGATCCAGAGGAAACATATACAGAGATATATTTAATCCATGGGGAGAAATCTCAGATCATGCAAATGTTGTGGGGTTTGGGGGTTTTTTTCAGTTGAAGTTGGTGTTTTCTTATCTTCTCCAAAAGAGGAATTTCCTGCAGCTTAAGCTCCCCAAATCCTCCTGTTCTAGAGGACTCCAGGTATTCCCGTTGGGGGAATTTGAGTTTCTGATGGTACGACCAACAAGTGAAAACCTCTAGTGTCCAGTTCCCTGCCAAACAGTTACAAAAGACAAGCAAAAAAAGCCGTCTCCTGAACCTGCCCAGGCCCTTTAAAGTCTTTAAAAATATTTTCAAAGTGTTCTTTTTAAACTGGTAAGGCTCACAAGCCACTCTAAGATTAGTCCTAATGTGGAGAAGTGACTCATCTACAGTGACATCAGAGAGCCCAATGTCCTCTCTCACTTTACAGTCAGCCTTATCACCCCCCTGCCTCACCCCGAGTCTTCCCCATAAATATTTAAACAAGAAGCAAAGTGATATATTACGGATATCATATTTGAAACCACCTAAGTGACTTGCTTCAATCCAAGATCCACAAAGGTATTTAGATACCTAAACTTCAGTTTAGGTGCTTAACTTTCCTTTCAAAGCAATGGAAAAGCATGCTCCTACAGAGCATCTAAGACACTTGTGTTTTTGTGAATCTGGCATTACGTTACTCACTAACACAGCGTCCAGCATCTTAGCCATCGTCTCTAGAGCCGTGAACAGTCTAGCGACATTGACTCGCCAGAGGAGGTGTAGCCGCCTGGTAAAGTGGTGCTGGAAGATGCAGAGAGAAGCTCAGCCCCAAACATCTGATGCTACTAAAAGCCTGCCCCTGTGGTACTGACTCTTGAATTTCCTCTCCCCAAATGCAGTACAGCTGGATCAGCAGCCACACAGCTGTCTGGCATCAGAAACCACCCCCCACAGCTCTTCAGGGTGGAAATCCTGGATCACAGCTCAACATGGCTCCAAAGAGTTTTATGTGGAGGAGCTCCCAGGGGATGCACTGCTTCTCACAGCAGCTACTCCAAGGTGGCCAGGTGTCCCCAAAGCCTTGTGAAGCTTATAATAAGAGTGAGGATTGCCAGATTCTTGCCTGTAATTATGAGTTATCCCCCATTTTGTGTACATTTTGTGCCTCTGTCCACGTGGCAGAGCTTTGGGGTCATTATCATAGACAAGGCAAGAAGAAGTAAAAGGGTCTGTCTCTGCCATTGCCACCAACACGTCCACTTTGTCACAAACTTCCTGAACACACAAATGCTTGAAGCTAGACATCCAAACCAACAGCCCACTTTTCCCAGGCACAGAGACTCCTCCAGCTCTGTTTAATTACAAGTAGAAGATTCCCAAATATTCTTACATGACTGATGCCACTAAAGTGCTATAGCTTCGTTAACAAGTGGGACCTTGTTGTATCACCTCCAGCATCCCCAACAGACGGACACTAATATGACAGATTTCATCTCTATCTTTGCTGACACTTCACAAGCTAACCAAAACACAAACTTTATATTCACCAAAAACCCCTCTGTTGCGTGATAAAGAGAAGTTGCAAAGTCTCGTGAGCAACTAATAATGAATGATAAGAGCACTAAAGCAGGCAACCTGCGTGGGACCTTCAGCAAAAAGTCTCTTCTTCTCACACCCCCTTTGACTTCAATGGGTTCATTCGTGCACTGGGCGCTTGCTAGACCGCTGTGTTCAGTTGTGCTTGTCATCAGCCCCAGACACCAAATCTCGGTGGCAAGGGTTGGCATTGAATCTAGAAAAATGGAGGATTAAACCAGTCCCTCCACCCCAGAACCATTTATGTTAAACTGAGCTTTTTTTTTAAAAAAAAAATGGCTTTAAGCTTTCCGGACTACCCATCAAAACTGCAGGCTACCTCAGCAGAGTCCAATGTCCTTACGTCCTTCTGACTCCAAAACCAACACCAGCCTCACAGCAAAATGTAAACAGGCAAACACTCCAGTGAAAGGAGCATTTCTCTTGCCATCAGTATGGTGCTGATTTTGTAATCAGTCTGGAAGTTTTATTTTTAACTGCTGTATCAAGGTTTTACAGAGACACAATTATTCTTTTGAAACTTTGCTAATAGGGCTGATCAGTAATACTATTACTATATACAGTGCAGAAAAGCACAGCATAATGAAACTGTACTATGAGAAACTATGAACGAAATATTCTTTCTATAAAAAGCATTTTTAATAAAACATGCAATGGCTTCAGAAACTGCTCATCATATTCAGATGAAGAGACTGGTTCTGCAACTGGTGGGTGCTCAAAACCTCCCCATCCCCTCTGGGCCCTCAGTGCTATTATTCCCCTTTGAGAGAGTGCATCTGGCAAAGTGAAGATGGGGATTTTTCCAAGCTACTTTCATGTTGACCACACACTTTAAAACACGCAGAGCATGTTCCAAGGAACATGCTCTATCCTTCCGAGACTCTTAGGTCGATGTGATATACTACAGACGCATTTAGGTATTCTATGTAGATTGCCATGATTTATAAATTCAGCACCAGGATCAGAATTTCAGCTGTGGATCTCCAAAATTTGCATACATCCCCTGCAAACCGTCATTTCTCTAAGCACACTACCTAAAAGCTTATTTACAAAAGCAGTTATCGATACAGCATGCACACAAAGGTTACAGCCAACAAGTGAACACAGATTTTTATGGTGCGCAATCATTTGAGGAAAGTCCATAGTTTCTCCTTCCTGAGAAGTTTGTTGTTGAGGACCCGCTTAAAAACTGAGATTGTCGTTCCCACTATTCCTTAAAATACCCAGAAAAGGCCAATTCTGCAAGACAGGGTTCTCTGCTGTGAGCAAATTCAATAGCATGGGCTGGTTGGTCAAAAGGTGTCAGACAAGCCCTTTTGTCCTGTCCGTAGGCTTTTTGGAGTGACAACTGAGAATGATCTAAATAAATCGCACTTCCAAATTAACTCTAGGGAGCAAGAAATAAGCTAAAGGAGCCCATCGACATACTGACCAAGTTCCAAAGTTGTTTGCAAGGGATAGGGTGCTCTTCTTCCTGAGCCAAAAGGTTTGCACTTGGTTCCCTACAGGTAATTTTGCCCCATGAACTTCATAAACATCCTACAGCTTGATCTTCTAAATCTTTCTAAGCATTTAAGAAACTTGTGTGTATATGGTTCCCACTCCTGTACCATTTTAACAACTTAGACCATATCTTTATTTTTTCCTTGTTACCATTGTCTAGAGTCACCTGAGCAGAATAGTCTTTGCTGCCAATTCAACATTTCTTAGGAGTTTAAAATGGATAAAAAGTTTAAAAGTATTTTTTTGAAGTTTAAAAAGTACTAAAACACTTTGCAGACATACTGCACAATTGAAATCGAGATTTGGCGTATCTTTCTAGGTACTTCTCTGATCCTCCCCGCTGTGCCGTGCAAGGGCTTCACAGTGATTAGTGGATTTTAACCTCACAACAACGAGGTGGAGGCACAAAATGGATTAAATGACTTGCCCACATCCATGCCAGGAGCCTGTGGCAGAGCAGTGAGTCACAGGCGGGACAGTTAGATTCACTGTGCAGTGACCTATCCATAAAAGCAATGTTTCTTGTCACAGAATTAGTATTTTTTTTTCGCTTTATATTGGGAGGGGTCAAGAAAGAAATCTTATTATTTAGCACAATTGTAAAAGGGCACAGTCAGTGACCCCAAAATTTTTTTTTAAAAGTCAGAAGATTTTAAATCTGTATTTATATCTAGAAGTCATCACAGATATAATCCATTTACAAAACACCCTGTATTTGCCACTGCTGGCTTTCAAAAGGGGGAAGAGGAGAAACAGACAGAATTGTTTTGTTGTCAAGAAAAATACATCTAGCATAAAATGTTAAGGTTGCCAAGAGATGACAGTATTTGGCAGCATCCTGAAATGTTTGTCATTTTAAAAGTATTTATGCTAAGGCAGAAAATAAACTATCCAACATTTTAGTCACTTTAAGTGATTAAAACAAGTCGTTAGAATTTTAGTTTAAAATACACTTAGATAAAATTTTCCCTTACCTAACTAGCCAGTTTTCCTGCCTCACAGAAAAAAAAACTGTGCAGTTTTTGCTCTTAAAGCCTGTGTCTTAGCTGTAAGTGCTCTTGCGTGATGTAGGTAAAACAAAATGTGGTAGACTTGGAATATCGTTTTCATTTTCATTGGAAACATTTTCAATTACTACACTGCTGAATAGAAACAACTGGGAAAAAAAGGTTAGGAAAACTTTAAATGCTCACCAAAAATGCAAGAACTTCTCCTTACAAAAATACAAGTAGGTGCATTTAGTTGTCTAAGTTTATATTCTAACATGCACTTGGCAAATTTTCCTGATAGTGACTTGCCTTACTTCTATTTCTTGTACCGTGTTCAGAATATTTACAAATGCACATTTCTCATGAAGTTGGAAGTAAATTTGGATCTATTTTTTCATTTTATAAAGACGTTGATGTGTTTTTTCTGACATGCCTCATGAACTCGGTCAATCACAAGTCTTTCTTAATGGAAACCACATGTCTGCCCAGAACTGTGTAATTACAATGCTAGGATTCTTGGCACTGCCAGGAAAAGGGGCATTGTCAAACCAATTAGAGTTTATTTATTTACATACCATTTCTGGATGAGAATGTTCTTTCTTTTATGCTGATGCTGAGAAAATATATATTTCATCGAGTAGCTGTAATTTTCGCTAGATACTGTTACATTTTGTAGCAATTACATCTCTAGTTTTCAGTTACTTTGCACGTAAGGAAACTTTCCTTTAAACGAAACAGCTGGGAATAGCATCATGAATTTTATCAGCCCAGTTTTCATTTGTTTCACATGATGAAGGAGATGTGAGGGCGGCTGTTTCCCTAAGCTCAACAGAGTCAGTATTTCCACCCACTTCCACCCCACTATGAGCTTTTCATTGTACAAGACGCCTTATTTGTACATTCATCCTCCTGCAGTATTACCCTTTCTACACCCCCGTAAACTGGTACCTGCAGCCGGCCCTGGTAAAGAAGCACAGCATGTCTCAGAAGAAAGAAGGAGCAAGGCTCCAGAAGGTGATCTGCAATGCTGTTCTAAGGTAGATCCCTCTGGACAACATTAAAAAGAAAGTTACATGTCTCAGGAAAGCCAAATATCACGCAGCTTTGCACTGAGTCCTCCACTGAATCATGCATGCTGCTGCTGGAAGGTTACAAGCAACCAGAAAAGGGAAATGCATTCCAGGGACACCAAAAAAAGGCCAGAGCCTGAATGCTGGCGTACCATGTCTCCCACAGAGCACTCTGCACACCGTAGCCTGCTGAGAGCCCCCTCTGCCCTCTCACAAACACTGTTCACTGCTTCAGACCTTCTCCCATGGGCCATTGGAGGCTGCTAAATCAAAAAGAGAGCCTTTCTAACTGGCACTGGGTTTGTCCCGAATACAGGTACAACTGCAGCAAAAGCATGAAAGGGGGAGAAGGCTGCATAAGTAATGATTATTTACAGGAATAGAAACAGGAGCAAAGGGACAAGTTTGAACTGCAGGTTTACTGGATGTCTTTCGCTTCTTCGTGTTGTTCCTATCTGTCTGAGATGGATCGCGTGCTTTTCTGGCTAACGCCTTTCCAGGTCTCCATTCCTGCAATGCCTGAACACCCAGCCGTCCCTAATGTCCCCAGCCTTTAATCCCACCCTGGGGAGCTGCAACACCTTCACATTACAAGGGGAGCATCAGGGAGCATAAAGGGCCGTGACCAGGACCCGGCAGGGCGGCTGTGGCAGAGGAGGAGGATGAAACCCAGCACCGCCAAGAGCCAGGCAGGGTTGTGGCAGGCTGATTTTCAGGGCTGACCACAGGAGCCCTCCGAGGCTCTTCCTAACACAGAACCAGCCCCTTCTGATTTTCCACAAATCTGCTGTGTGCCATAGTCCTAAAAAGCAACCCCTCATCCAGACATCAGCCAGCCAAGACGATCCTCTCGTGTGGCAGGGGATATCAGAGTCTGCCGTGTGAGACCATAAGGTATTTAGTAACAGAGAGATGTCAGGTTAAAACCCTCCCATCTGGACCAAGCCAGTCCCTGACGGGATGCTCTCTGGTCACAGGAGGCACCTCCTACCCCGAGGTTGTGTTATGCCGTTCCACTAAAAATGCAGAGGAAGGGAAACAGCTGTAAAAATCTCCTATTTAAAGCTCCTGAAGCTTCAGAGCCTTCTGTGAAATCCCTTGTATGAGATCCTTTCTTTTTTTATTATTATTTGTTTGTAATTGCTGCTCCAACCTTTCATGACTTCCTCATCTTTGGAAAGTTCCAAAGCATTAAAAGGAAACATTAAGTTCTGACTCCCTCCGACATTATTTTTCAGTTTAATCATTTTTCCCCATTTTCCTCTTCTTTCTCTGTGCTGAGTGAGGGTGAGAAAGAGACAATTAAGGGAAACTCAAAACTCTCAGATGTTTCAAATATGAAAAAGTTTAATAAAAGTTTTCCCACACATCAGCAGAGAAGTAGGAAAAACTGTTTTCTTATGAAATTCTCAAAGCAGAAATGACCGAAACATTCCTGGGTTTTGTATTCACCACTCCCTCCCCCACTTTTTGAGCCAGAAGTCTCTTTTATCTTGTGTTCATGCTTGTGTGCATGCCTGTGAGAGATAGAGCCCTGCCCTGATGATCTTACAGTTTATAGTGACCAGACAGATGTGGGGTGAGGGCTGAAACGGCTGCACAGAGAGGGGAAATGACTTGCCCAAGGTCGTGCAGCGGGGCAATGACTCAAGCGATTTCCAATAACACAGTCGTTTCTGTAAAGGCTTTAAAGAAATGCTGCTTGATTCACTGCCCCGCAGCCCCAGCCCCACGCTGTTGCTGCAGAGCATAACAAGGTCCCGACAGCTACAGAGGAGTTACGCGGCGCTGTGTCAGGCCAAGTGTTTAAGCAAAAGTTGGCGTTGGTTCAGCTAGGAGGGGAGGAGAGGGGGAATGGATGTGTGTGTTTTAAACTACAGATCCGGAATAAGAGAGGGAGACTCCTGAAGTAGGCATTTAGGTGGCTATTTTAAGAGGTGACAGAGGTAACCCACGTCTTCCAGAAAGAGCAAGTGAGGATGAAGATGAGTTGACAGGTTGGGCAGTGGACAAACTACTCCTTTTCTGTTATGTCACAGCTTTTATTTCCACTGCGGTCCGGGTCCCGTGACATCTAGCCACTCAGCTTTGGGCATTCACATCCCTCCATCCTCCATAAATCAGGTGGCCCATCACCCTTCTCACACAGCGAAGCAGGGCAGAAAACCTCTCGGTACCAGCAACCCTGTCCCAGGCACAGAGCCGGTCAGCAGGAGAGGGAACCTGGCAGCTTCTCCTTGCTGCAAGCAAATGGCCCAGAAAGAAAAGAAAGGCAAGAGAAAGTTGCCCACAGGGAGGATTTTCTACCTTCACAGAGCAGGGGACTCCAGGGAGAGACTGGATTATAATCCAAACTATGTTTTTATCTCTTCTCTATTCGCAAGGTGCTGCAGCCCTTGGTTGAGCTGTCTCTTGACTACTGAAGCAAGGTTCATCATCTCTTCACCAGGAGATAGGAAAAACCCTGCCACCTTGCAAAGCGAACCCATAAAAATGACGTGGTAGCGACTGGATTTCAATACTAATTTCAAATTACAAAGCACAGGAGCAACTTTCCACATGCGATTTCTGATTCTGCTTTCTATTCCTGCCGAGCTGCAGCCAGAGTTTTGCCGGTGAAAAGTGCTATAAACAGCCCTGGCCTAGCTGAAAAAAGCAATATGCCGTCAGTCTGACATCTACCTCGCTTTTCCGCTCATTGTCAGCACTTTGATTGATGGTGTTGTTCATTAATGTGGGACGATTGTCAGCTTTTCCTGAATAAATATAAAAAGAAACAAAGAAATCCCCACCCTTTTCAAGCCAGAGTGAATTATTTCCTATTTTCTTTTGCTGAATTCAGGCATGTAACAGTACACTGCCCTCAAAATATACTGGAGCTTTAACCCCAAAGTAGGAAATTGGACTTCGGATAGAGGAACCAAAACTTTACTTAAGTAGTAGGTACAGTAATTAAATTTTACTATTATTTATTTTCCAAAAGGAAAAAACTGATTGTGTGCCCTAAAGGCTTCTGCTTTAATACAGTACTTCAATTTTGTGCAAAAAGCTAAAAGAAATCTATTTGGTGAAGACTAAAATGACATGTGAAAAGCAGAGGCAATCACAAGCACCACGAAAGATAGGCAGAGATTCAATTTAGTACAAGGCTGCATCTTAATTCACGCTGAGGAGAAGGGGAAAAAGACATGTGAAAATTCACATACATTTAAAGTATTTAAAAGATGGGTAAGTTTTGTTGGGCCGTCAGTACCCCCAAAATACTCCCCATGATATCTTGGCTGCTCAGGAATCTTTGAGGCTTTTATCAAGTTGGACATCCTCATTGTCTTCTCTGTATTCCCATACACCAACATTTAGAAGAGAGGGAGACGCCATAAAACCCATCCTAAACTCTGTCTTAACATTTGCCATTTTCACTATACATTTTACCTCTGTGAGTTTTCCTGCACTGGCACCCTTAGCTTTCTGCTTGATGGAGTCGTTCTAATCAGGTCATTGCTTTTATCGTTAGCAATAGGGTCATTGCTCAACATCTTTTTCAAATTCTACATTGCATCAGTGTGTACGAAACACAACAACAACAACAACGATTACAAAATCGTAACTGGGTGTGGGGGGAAAGAAAGGGGAGAGGAATGTAAATGGGTGACCAATGATTAATTCAGCAAATTATGCTTCGGCACAGATTTGCTTTAGAAGCAACATGCTAACAACAATAATATTCTCCACAAGTGCTACCTTTGTAGAGTTGAATGGCAAATTATTTTGAATACCTCTGTAAAGAACAGGAAACTGAGAACTGTAGAAAAACTGGCATTATGCCACCAATTGAAGATTCAATCTGACTGTAATAGAAGGTGATTATTGGGGTCTAGCAGGCAGATGATGGATGATTTCCTCCTAAAATGACAGCTCTGCTGTGTATCAGCAATCCTCATACGGCACAAATGTACAGGTTGGCTTTTGTGGCTTTTTAATTCTTACCATTGTGGGAAATGGATTTCAAACCTGTGGCGAGCTATTTCAGGCTAGCAGGGCACATTTGGATTGTTCCTGTCTTTCTCTTTCCCCCCTCTCTTTTTTTTTTTTTTTCCTTACTGCAAACCTAACGAAAGATGCTCACTGAAGTTTTCCAGCCATCTACCTCAGGCAGCCAGGGAACAAAGAGCAGAACCACACGGCCCTTGCTCCAGCAATCCCCTCACTCCAACCCAGTGGGAACACGCCTGGGAGGGCAGAGCAGGACGAGCAGAGCCTCGTGGCAGCCTTCTCTCCCCACCGCTGCCCCTGTTCTAGGGTAGTCTGAAAATCAAAACACCACCCAAATATGTAATACCTTGTTTATCTTCCACCCTTATCTGCTTTGGCGAAAAACACACACAAAAAGTATAATTCATGTGCTAGAATCTGATGCGCTGCACAGTGTTTCATTTCAAAAATACTCATTAGGCCTTCCTAGAGAGCGTGGGCAACCCACCAGCACAACTGGCGACCAGTACGGTTGCAACATCAACACACCTTCTGTGTTTCACTGCAGAAAAAAGGCAGTCCAGAAACTCTAACAAGGTTAGAACAAAAAATATTTTGAGTTCCCCGCATAAAGCTATAAGCTCTGTACAACCCTTCGTTTTAAAAGACAAGCTAATCAATAACCCCATCTTTTATTGCTGTGCCCCTCCACGTACTCCATTAACGATCACGCAGCACTTTTAGTACATTGTGAAATCATACAGAGCAGTTACAGGAAAGGCTGCCTTCCAGGAGGAAAAAGTGCCATCCAATGAAATCCAGGCCTTCTACTCCATGTCACGGTGGAGGTCCTCACCATAAATTAGTATGGACATATGCTCTGGTATCTGTCAAGACCCAATCCTGACACTCTGCCAGTCCTGCACAAAAGGACGAGGTAATCCACAAGAGCAGTAAATTTATCAATCAAATCCTGTAAGTGTCCCTCGCTGATAACACCAGCCCTTTTTCAAATTTAACAAGAAAGCGTGATCCAGCTCGGTAGGACGTCATGGGCATGTTCCACCTCTGAAAACGCCGTTGTCAGTATTTCACAATGTGCTTGCCATTCTCCTGTCTGCAGTCAGTCAGATGCGGGACTGTCCTTATTCACTTGCTTTTAAAGTTGGGGAGTTTCTACACCGAAAACCAAAAAAAAAGCAACTACATACAGCTAGTTAATACTTATAATATACTGAGAGTTAATATGTTTTTCAAGTAATAAAAAAATAATCACGTTTTGGCCTTTATTTAGGTCTCAGCAATGGGCAGGTAATTAATTGTTAATTTTATATTTGTGTGCAATCTGCATCATTTTTTTGCTTTATAAATGCAATTAGGGATGACGGAATAAAACAAGTAGGCCAAAGATGCTGCATAACAACCGTGGACTAAAAATGACGCGTTTTTGCTTCTCTTGTATCACAGGTTGCAGGGACTAACTTTTGCATCACAACAAAGAATATGTCCTGCTGCTGTTTGGAATCACTGTGTTGTTGCGCAAAATGATATGCCAATAGAGTAGTAGCTAGTGTGTATAGTAAAGTAGAGCAAACCATTATCAGTATGCGATGTCAATTTAAATTTTACTGGAACAGAAACCTTTTGACCCCTTCCAAACTTGATCCATTACTAGGTTTATACATGAAAGCTTAGATGAGAATTAAATTAGAAGGAACATTGCAAGAGAACTGTATTTGCATCTATTGCACTTAAGACTGGAGATTAGTTGACCTTTGGAAAAGGGGATTAAAGCAGTTTCACCATCAAGAGAAGACAATCTGTGTTCTTAAGGCAATCAGATTGGGAAGGGTAACAACCTCTGAAAGATGAATTGAACTGAGGAAGAATCCATGCTAATTTGCATGGTTTACATGTCACTTACAAATGAATTTTGCAGTGATTTCTGCAAAAGGAGTTGTACAGTATTTGAATTATTCCACGAGTCCTTCAGTGATGGCATGTAAATGTGGAAACTGTGTCCATTTTTACAATCTAATTTTACAATAGATTAACCTCAGAAAGGGTATCAGTAGATAGTGAAGATGGTGTGCGGTGCATACGCCTGGAACAGCAAAATGCGGTCACAAGGAAGTTTCTCCTTTTTCCATGGAGAAAAATGTCAAGAACAATAATCACCAAATCACAGCGTCACAGAAGTGCCTGCTCCAAGATAATCCAGGGCCAGGGGACAAATAACACCCGGACTGGAAGAGGGCCTAATATGGGGCATAAAATGAGGCTTATCACACAGGTAGCAAGCACATCTTGAAAAATATATGAAGCTGTACACATTTGCTGACAGTGTGGTCCTTAGT
Source organism: Fregata magnificens (assembly GCA_013389945.1). Lineage (NCBI taxonomy): Eukaryota > Metazoa > Chordata > Aves > Suliformes > Fregatidae > Fregata > Fregata magnificens. The sequence goes on along the minus strand of WAAD01027009.1, from coordinate 117,511 downwards.
GAGTGATGGAGCAGAATTAAAAAAAAAAGAAAAAGGTGAAATGATGCTCTCTATTAAGTGTCATTAGCACTGTGGTTATACAGAGGGAAAGTCCGTTCTTTCCCCAGGTCAGGAAGATACCTGTTAGCTTTATTATCTATGCCATGAGATTTCACAGAACAGCTCATCAATTAAAGCATAATCACATTCTCATTGAAAATTAATGATCAAAAAAACCATCCAAGTTGGGCTCTTCCTTACTTTCTAATAACCAGGAAAAAGGAGCAGTGAATGCAGATTTCTTACAACCTTTGTGTATCTTTGCAAAGTTACAGCTCTTCAGAATCCAGTGCCATGGAAAAGCCTCTGCAAATGCCATAGGATTGATACCATTTTCTATCAACTGTATTTTAGGTTTTGAAATGATCAGTGTCAATACAGTTTCCAGGCATTCATAAGAACCAAGCAATGAGGCCACTAAATATGATCCCATCAATGCAATAAAGAGACATTGCACTCATCATCACACAAATCAAGAAAGAACAGGGGTAAAGAGCGAGACACATGCAGATCTCTTGGGAATCTTTGCTAAAATAACACATCCCCATTTTCAGATATAAAGAGACACACAACCAAACATGCTTAGGAAGCCATTTCCCAGCATAAAGCTGTGCGTCAGCAGGCTTTTAAGAAATGTGACAGAACTTTTTGTGCTGAGTATTTATAATTTAAAGGGGTATTTTGCATTGTCTTATACGTAGATTGCGCTGTTCCATGCCCATAGTTATAACACCTCAAAAATAACATTAATAATCTGGATGACAATACAATTTGCAACTTCGCATCATGGAAAACCTACATTCTGTCTATGAAATTTGGGTAGCTTTGTCTGAGGAAGAGAGCAAAATGTATTAGGTCTATCCATCTTCTGCACATCTCAAAGCAAGATATGGGTCAGAAAAGCGTTTGTTAAAGATATTTTTCCTCCTGAATGACCAAATGGCCATTGCATTGGTACCCAAGGGAGTACATAAACCAAAAAAAAAAAAAAAAAGGCAGAAGGAGCATAAAAGGAAATATTCAAATCTTAAAGAGGAAAATACATTTCAATGAAAAAAGAAATTCTCGGTTTCAACAATGAAAAAGAAGCTTACTTCATTAAGGAAGGATGCTGGGGACACGCTAACTTACAAGGTAACATTCCTATGCAAGCTGAACACAGCCAGGAATCAAGTATTTTGGGTTTGTTTAAACTTTTAATGACAGCAGTCCTGGTTTGTAAGGAGAAAACTGGCTGAGGTACAAGTCACTTGCTGTGCGCCTGTGCAAAGGGCTGAAGCATGGAGATGCGGATCTGGCCATGAGACCCATCTTCTTTGGAAAGCAGCTGGAGTTGTCTCACTCCAGGACATCACCCTGGATGCAGGGACAAACGCAAGGACAGCTTTCCAAGTGCTCAGGCACAACAGCTACCTCAAACTTTCAGCAATTCTCAATACTTTCCATTCCCCACCTTTTCAGAAGAACTTTGCATCCAAAATGCTGAGTTTTTCTCAGGAAAACACGGGGCCAACCACCTGCAGCCTAGCGGGAAACTTAGAGCAGGAATTAGCTGACATCTCCAGAGTCAAAAGTCAGAGTCCATCTCATGGCTCATCTGTTGTCCCCTTCCAGCAAAGATTCATTAATTGAAACATTCTGCAGTGAGGACATAGGCAACAGATTTAAGGAAAAAGTAAACCCTATTACGCACAAACCACTCCAGAACCACTGCTTCTTATATTAAAATGTCTCCTGTCTTTTTAAAGTGAAATTATTCAGTGCCCCTAACTTCGCTCTCAAAAAATTTTAATAGAAAATGGTTAAGAGAAAAATGATAGGGAAAGGTGTTATTTTAGAAACCTAAGAAGTGATGGCTTTCTCAGTCGATTTATTAAATTGTTCTCCAAATGCTCAGAGAATTCACAAAAAGGCACTCAATTGTACTTTGCAGTACTGGCCCCTACATAAGTTTTACAGCAGCTGCAATCATACGACGAGTCCAGCTCCAGGCCAAACGAACAAATAAATAAAATAAAGATGCACCCCTAGGCTGTGTCTGACTTTTCCCATATAACTGTCTCCAGGATGCCACCTCTAAAGAACCTCAACGTTCTTTTATATTCACCTGCAGAAAGCCCCTTCCTCTCCCTTGCATTAAAGATTCAGCCTGCTCACAGGGACACACATAAGGGGTCACACACACACGCGCGCACGCATGCTATTTCATCAGTTACTGATTTACAGCTTGGTGGCACAATGGACTTAGGCTGACACTTTCAAAGGACCTGGGAACCTCACCCCTTCAGCCTCCTTAGAAAATCACAGCAATGTCCCTAACGATAACAACACACACTTGCTCAGGACCCAAAACCAGTTATTACACTTGGAAAATAGGCTGGGGAAAACCAATTAAAAGCTCAGTTCAGCATCCAGGTAAAGCCTCAGCAGCAAACCCAGGCTCTGTAGGTAGGTTTGCATGTCAGCTTCTTCCCATGGGAAAAAATTATAAACTTTAAGCACTGCCAACTGCCCCTTGTTTGCAGCTGATGGGTCTCAGCTGAGGAACTGGGAGCTGATACGGCAACTGTTTGCAATCCTTGCACAGCAATGCTCAAGGAGGGATCTGCAGGGGCTCCTGCCGATCAGGATGGGGAGCTCTGCATGGGCAGGGGCTGAGAACCTCGCACCCCCCCCCAGTGGTATTGTAGCATTCACACACCTCATTCAAGCCTGCCCCAACTCCTCCTTGCTGTGGTATGTGCCAGACTCGTATAAGCCAAGGCTGATAAAACAAAATGCTGAGAAGGTATGCATCTCTCAGAACGGATGGACAGATGGATGTTGAAAACAAAGCTTTTGTGATCTAGATTCCTCACACCGAGAGGAGCAGGCGACAATTAGCGTTGCTAGACATGAGCTGAAGGGGGACAGTAATCCAGCTTGTATTGCAAAAAAAGCCATGCCAACTTTCAAATCTGTTTTCCCTCTCTGGCAGCTTATTAATTAAATGCCCTAAATACCAACAAAATCCCTTTTGCTAATATTAATTTGAGACCACTGGAAGTGTGGGGCGGTTGCTCCCACAAACAAAATCCTCTATTCCTCTTCCTTTCCCTCTCACTTTCTCTTCACCTCAAGATGGATTTCTAGGGCTTGCACCCACACACCATTTCCAGCAGTGCTTCAGCAGCATCCGAAGCCGAGCCCCGGCAGCTGGCGGCACAGCCTTTCCCCCCGCCAGCACGCTCTGCAAATCTCTGCCAGAGATCCCTCAGGCTGCGGTTTGAGGCTAAGCACCTAGGAGATCACTTTCACTCCCAATCTGTCAGCCCATCATTCGGGATCAGCTGTGGCCCTCTTGTTAATTGTTCCCAGCTCTGAGCAACCGGGGATGGGAAACAGGCCATTGCTGATACATGACTCCCGGCTCTGGAATGCTCGTTTACCATCAGCCCTTCGGAGACTGACTTTGTTGAGTTAAAGTCTCAGCTATTTGCCTAAGTCCAATTTTTGGGAGAGACAGAGGTCTGACTGTTGTATTTTGCCTGCGGATGGGAGCACATGGGTAGAGAGCTATCAAAAGTTATGCTTGTTGTTTTAAATATTGGCATATAGGAGTATATTGGGCACATTTACATTAATTTATGATTAAAAAGGGGAAAACAGGATTTAGCATTTCTAAAAAGACAACGTCTGGATCCACAAGGTAAACTTCCCATGAAAGAACATTCAGTGCCTGAATTTAAACCTTTGCATATTATTCCACTGAACATCTGTTGACCATGAGACTTCAGATAACCAACATTAACATATACAGGCTGTTTATTCAAAAAAATGGATTATCCACACAGAATCAGAAAAGCCCTTAAAGATCTATTTTTCTGTTTGTTTTTTTTTTATCCCAGCAACATTTAAAAGGGAAAAAAAGGAACTTTCATAACCAAGAAACATTTTTTAATGTATGAAAAATGAGACTTTTGGATTAGAAGTGGAATTTCACACGGCATTCAAGATTGAGTTATCAGTTTTGTGGCACCCTATTAATCTGTTACAATAAAATATGGGGGTTTTTTAAAGGGAAATTGTCTTTCAAGAAAGGAAAAGCAAAAGGTCCAACCTTGACAGTAAAGCTTGTGCTTACTGAAAGTAACAGGAAGATCTGTGTCATCTGGCCACCTAATTGAAGAAAGATGCTAAACACAGTGCAGAACCGGGTATAATAAACATGATTTCTTTTCTAACTGAGTGTGGAAATGTTTTATAGATTTTTTTTTTTCCTCCTTTCTGTAGGTGTGTGTATGCCTATGTAGACATATACAACTATTTTTTATAAATATTATTTAGTACTTATATAAAGCTGTCAAAGAGCACTAACAAACCAGCAGGATTCAATTAGCTTGTGCTTTTTAAAAATGGCCCGAAATCACTGAATGCTCCAGCTCCATCCCAGCAAATTTTCCCAGTGCATAGTTTCACCCTGTGCTCGAGACAGAACACGGCTTTATAAAAGAAAACCTTAAATATTAATGCGTGTTTTGCTAAGGAAGTGGAAGTCGAATCAACTTCCTGATACCCCGAGTATCTAATTTCTAAAATGGTCTGACGCTGATGGTCGCAGCCCCTCCAGATGTGGGGTGAAGCAGTGCAGCGGAAGCCCAGGTTTGCAGCCCACTGCTGCGTCGGACGCAGAGCTCACCGGACTGCATCCTCTGATAGTATATTTTTGTTAGCTGGCTGCCCGGAAAACCTCCACTGCTCGATTTGTTTTGTGATCCTGCGAGGGCCTTCCCAGTGCTGATGACAGCCCTGAATTCAAGAGCTTGTTTGCTTTGGTGGGGTTGGGGACCAGCAAATGCCTCGCCATTTAATTTATCCTCTGCAAGAGAGGTATGGGGGCCTCGTCCTGAAGGATGGAGTCTATTTTGAGAGGTTCACGCTGCAGCCTGTTGTTCGCCACATACCGAAAAACAATGCCTTTTTGTTACAGATCCCGCCTTCTTTTATTGCTTTGTTTATTGACAGTTTTGGCGCGGGACTTTTTAGGAGCATTTCCTCATACGAGGAGCAAATGTCACAAATACCAAAATTTGAGTGAGGGAGAGAGAGAAATCCCAGGAGGACTGCTGATTTCATTACCTCCATTTTGGCAAAGAATTTGGAAAGGAAAACTTCTGCATTTTACTTCATTTTGTCTCCTGCCCTCCTTCTACAAAAAAGTATTGGGGGAGAAACAGAGAAAAAAATTCAACGATGTTTGCTTATTCCATCCCAAAAAAACAAAAACATTTTTAGGACTTGGAGAGCAGGAAAGGCGATGTCCATAAAAAGAAAACAAAATAAAAACTGTCCCCTTGCCCCTTCTCCCGGTTTGGAGCTGAAACACAGGCCACTGCTACAGGGAACAGCTTGCCTGCCTCCAGAGAGAATTACCAGTGCAGCAACACCCTGGCAGATCGGCCCATGTGTCAGACTGAGGATGAATGCACACTGTCCTTCTTGAGTTTTCGCTGAACCGTGCCTTAAATTTCATATTTTAACTCTTTTTGTGTTTACGTTCAACATTACCATATTTCACGCATGTTGCTCACAGAAGGCCGAGTCCCAGTTCTGCAAAAATCTTCTCCTACCTCAGTTATACAGAAGTTACTGAACTTTTATTTGTATGGCTTTTTTTTTTTGAGAAATTAAAATGTGTCATCGTCTACCTAAGCATTTCTGAGGGCCATATCACTGTTATTTCTATGCAGTGACACGTAATTTGGCAGCTCATTAAAAGGGATCAAATTCTTCTCCCCGTTTTAGCCCACTCCTCAAGCTGTGTAAAGCCAAGCCAGCTGCCTCTGCAGATGCTCAGTCACCCATCGCACCGGAACACCCAGCATCACAGCAAGAAGCACCACATTTTGGGGTGCACGTGATCTATCCAGGCACTATGGTACCTACCAGACACAAATGCTGGCTGTGAATGGGTGGCAGGAAAAGCTGTTGCAAGAAGAACTTGGGGCAAAACGTTTCACAGCTCACATCTAGTTTTGTTCAGCCCTGTGGAGTGTACAGCAGAAAATCCCTCCCCACTCCTCCATATCGTTCAACTTTGCAAGATCTGGACCTCTGTGTATGTAGCTATCTTCCCATCTCACTTGCGTGGGCACTATTCTTTTTGCTTGGCAGGAAAGACAGTAATCAGCATAAAAATTACTCCATATTCATACATCTTGCGCCATAAATACTTAGGAGTGAATTCCTCCTCTGGTTTCCAGAACCCCAAAAGAGAAATAGTGACTGCGCTTTCAATAACACAGGTTGGATTTTGTCACGTTGCAATCTCTGAAAACGACATGGTTCCAGCCGGTTAAAAGTCAATACATGAAATGACACAGCAGTACATGGCATGACAACAGAATCCAATTTAACACAATGTAACATATCAGAAATGTAATTTTTTCCCTTTTCAGATTGGCTGTCTGCTGGCATTTCAAGTATCAAATAGCCAACAAAAATGTTTTTAGATCTGGGAGCTGTTCCATTAGCATTGTCTGCAGCACTTCGATAGCTGCTCACTGCGGCGTTCCTGTTACCGACTACATCAAGCATGTGCTCGCTGCTAATATCGGTTTCCATTTCCAAAAGAGAAAAGAAGCCTTTTCCAAACTTTTGTTGCTTTCAATTGCGACATATAAAGTAAATCTGTTTAGTATTTTACTTACATGTTTTAAATAGACTAGATTTGAACAAGCTGTTCATATTCCCAGCTAATAAACTTATTTAAACTGTAGCGAGTGCAGTCCAGAACACATGCATCTACGGAAGTCACTGATTAACAAGATAACACATGAACAAACCACATTTTTCAGATATTTATTCAAGTGCCTTCCTAAAACTATTTAGCATCCAGCATGTGGAAAAATATGCATTTACATGGAACTACAGACGCAGGAAAACAGGCTATTCTTGCTTATCACTAAAACAGTTCAGTAAAATTAGTGAAGTACAATAGAAAATCCACCGGACCACCAAGGCAAAAAGGCTTTTGCTCATTTAATAAATCCACAGATCAAATAAGGACAAGAAGAACTGAATTTTCAGACAGTCTCCAAACGCATATCCATAGCGAATGGGCAAATCTGTACACGCTTACATACAGACACAGCCTGATCTTTGCAGCCGTTTCCTCAGCTCAGCCCTCACTATTTATTGAACAAAAAATTGAGAGAAGGGTACCGTGTGTATTTTGGAAGAATTTGGAGTATTTCCTGGACTACTGCATACAACATCGGAAAGGTACATTGATGGACACAACACTTCAAACAAGACTTTAGAAAGTAAAGGAGACAGGACTAAACACGTGGCTCTTAGCAGCATCATTTCGTATGCTAGTCTTGTCCATGGGACCTCGCTGGACTTAAACCCATGTACGTGGTGATGGTTTCCAGTGGGGTGAAGAAGAGAAAAACCTGAGCAATATTCTTAGCCCTGCATAACCACTTAAAGATGGACTTGCATTCCTTAGACCAGAATAATTATAGTTCTTCTACTGCTCCAAAAATGCACTTTGTTAAAAACTCATTAGGCCTCATTCATTTATATTTACCTAATTCTCCTATAAAAGCATTAATCTTTGCACAATTCCTCCAAGCATTTACCAGACGAATATTTAAAAGAAGAGATGTCCTGTGACGATAAATGTCACGTTTATTTGTGTTATATAGCTAATGAATATCTCAGACTTCCTGCGTGTATCCGGATAACAGTACTGTAAATATAAATGAAAAATAAGTAATAATTTATGAAATCCGATTTGCATTTTCAAATATAAAATGTGCAAAATCCAACTAATTAGCAGGAGTGAAGGCCAAGGTGTTTCTATAGCAACTATAAAAATGCTTTAAAAATGTTTTATATCAGGCTCATTAATGTTTGTGTTCCTCACTTATTTTGTGGGTATTCCCTCAGACACAGATTCTGCTTTGCTGTTAAGTTCTGATCGCTGAGTATCATTTAATACATTTGGCAGAGCTCTGGTACTACTTCTTTATGCTGACATTTCTGTCACAGGCTTAAAAAATATTTGGTGTGCAGTACCAAAAATTATAACAATAATTAGAACGGGATCCAATGGCACAGGAAAAATAACCCAACCAAACTGCCAAAGAACAGAAAACGATGAAAAACAACCCCTGAACTTGTCCTCTTTCTCCCTTTTTCAAATTCACCCTTTTAAATCTGACCTGCTACATGTTGTAGACGGACAGACAGCAAAGTTTCTGACAGCTTCCCCCCCCCGGGCCGGTGCCAGTGCTATTCCTAGCTCAGTGCACAGCATCACCCAGCTCAAAGGCCATGCTAAGGAATTCTGATTTTCCCTCCCGAACCCGCCCCCTCCCGTGCAACTTTCTTGCCTAGTAAATTGAAATCGAGGCTCTCGTTTCCATCCGCAGTGTATACAGCTCCCCGGCAGATTGATTTCTGCAAGAGAGCGAACCGCAAGGCTTAAAAGGTAGCAAGATCTACTGTACCACCGACAGCCTTACTCAGCTGATACCTGCCGGCTGCCGCAGCCTGCGAGAAGTAGAAAGGTGACAAATGTCCTCATAAAGCTGGGAGAGGGTGGACAGGAGCAAGTCATTCTTCTTTGGTTTAATTACTGAAAATCATTTGAAACCTAGGAGAAGCCCATCACTTCTACGCGGGTTATTTGAATGCAAAATAAACTTACGCTGAATGGCATAGAGAGAGGCCACCAAATAGCATTTCTTTCCAAGCTGGCTTTAATCAAATGCTAATTCCCAGCCCCTCTGCTGAGTATTAGTAATATTTTACGAAAAAGTACACAACATTAGGTCTAAATTATCACAAACAATTGAGATATTCTTGAAGTACTGCAGTGTTGACAAAAAGCATGCACAGTGGCTGCTCACAGTTGTGGGCATTAATTTCTAATGCCACGTGTGTGATCCCTATAATAGTTTAATACCATTAGACTGCATTGCAACGTTAAATGGCCTTAATGGACCCTATAGTGTTTTTCGATTATGGATACTGGGAGAGGTCTAGTCCGCTCCCGTTACTGCTGCTAGTTTTAAAATACTTGTATTTTATACACTGAGGGCCTTAAAATTAGTGTCTTTAGTTAACTTCCAAACCGGCCCATCCAGGGGGTGCTCACCAGAGTACCACTGCATTTTAAAAGGGGCCTTTTTCTACAGCTCTATTTCAGCTCGTTACAGCATGAGGCAGAATATTGCGATGCTGAAAGGTGTCTGATCTGCATATTACGCTTGCAACAAAGCCCCCGTTCCTTCAAAAACTTGTTAACACAAATCTCCTCAAAGGCTTTGTTTTGATAGTTCCCGACTGGTGTTGTCACGCAGCTCAATTAAAGGCTGCAGAACCAGCAGCAAAACACGCTTCAGCGGCTGGCGGTACCGCCGCTCCCCGGCTCCCACCACTTCCCGCAGGATGAGCTCTGAGTGACCAGCTGCTTTCCCAAATTTGACACCAGGCATATGGAGGAAAGTCAGGCCTGGGGGTAACGAGCTGGGGCGAGCTCCAGTGAGCAATCAATTAGGAGCAGCAGCTCTCCCTCCGCACCGAGACCGCAGCCATTCCCACCCCCCAGCCGCCACTCCGAGTATTTTGCATGCAATAAAACTTGTGGGGAACCAACTCAAGTGAAACTCTTTAAGATATATGATGAGGATTAGCCATAAAACACTAATTAAGGATGGGCTGAGGAATTAATGGGAACCTACGAGGCTCCGCATTTTATTTCCCCATCTAAAAGCGTTGCTGCTCTCCATTTAACGAAACGAGAAGTTGACCAAATGGATTTGGGTTTTTTCCCCATTTTTTTTATTATTATTATTTTTTCCTTAGCTTATTTTGTAAGGGCAGGTCATTAAAGAAGGAATGCAGCCAGAAAAATCTCTTAGTGAAGGCTCATTACATTTTTCAAGCACAAATAAAGTGTCACTTTAAAAGGAAATCCAGTTACTCTGAAACATTTGTCGCTTTACTTCAGTGCATGTGAAATGAATACAGGGCCCAATGCTGCCCTCAGCTTCTGTAATTTCCTAGCAGCTAGACGCTCAGAGACAGCGCTATGTAAAAATATGTACATTGTTTAATTTATTGCAGTGCGTTACCATTTTTCTCATGAAAACAAACAAACAAAAAAATTCTAGCAGCTGGTTCCAATACCGCCCACTTTGTTTAAATTTATAGCGAAAACTAGCAGCATCATTAAAAACAAACATATTGCTCCCCTCCAAGCATCCTATAGCGCAGCTCACAGAGAGATGTGTAACTTCTGTAAGAGGTCCAGGAGACACCGGCCAGCTTGGAGCTCAGATCTGAACCTTCAGCTAGGTTTTCCAGGACAGAAATAACTAGAATTTTATTCATCGAAACAGTTTTCTGGAAAAGAACATTTTGGATAGAAAAGAACATCCTAACAGAAAATTTTCCATTTGCTGAAATGTTCCAATTTTCTGCTGAAAACTAACAATGACTCCTGTAATTGGGTTTGGGAAGCCAGCGCGCTGAGGGCTGCCCTCCACCCCCTCTCCCTGCTCCGCCGTCCTTCCTTTCTCGCCGTGAGGAGAGGAGGACGGGAGGACAAGAGGACGGATGGAGGAGGGAGAGAAGGGAAGCAAATGAAAACAAACATATTTTTTGTTTTCAGTTCCCTCCTCCAAACTGATAAATGATGTGAATGTTTTCCAATGCTCTTTCAGTTGAGCTATTAATCAGATGTCTTGGAATGAGAGAGATCCTCAGGCTCCTTCGTGGAGGAAATAAATACAATCTTTTCCTCATTCTTTCCTTACTGAAATTCCCTCGCACCAAACCAATCTCCCTGGGCAAAAGGAAAGAGATGGCTTGCACAAAGTGTCTTGGCATGGGGACAGTATTTTCCTACAGCCGCAAAAACACCCATCGTTCTGCAAGGCCCCTACCCGTGGCAGGGAGATGGCCATCAATGGGGACAACCCATGGGCTGCCAGCCCTAGCTGTCATAGGCTGGGAACCTCGTGGTCCCAGCAAACGGCAGACGTGATCCAACCATCGCCTGCCTGCTGGCAAACCCAGCAGCCTAAAAGCCATTTCAAGACTCATTACACCTTTTCTTACTGTTTCTCAACCTGGCGCTTGTCTGCTGGTGGGCTGCAAGTGACTGCGAGAGGACTGACAGAGGGCTTTCAGAAAAATAAAAATGATTTGGGCGCTTTCACGGGCCTGCTGACGAGCAAACAGAATGGGGAAAAGTAAAAGAAAAGACAAACGTTCAAAGTTTAGCCCTGTTGGTACTTGGCTATAAATAAAAACATTTTCGCAACAACTCATAGGATGGTCCTTTGGACTAATATTTTTTCCAGATAAGACAGGTGGAGCTACAACTAAAAAGGTCGAGGGCCAGTACTTAAAAAGGCAAAATAATCTGCTCTCAAGCTCCTTACATTGGCTATAAACAAAACAACAAATCCATGAACCTTCCCAATAGAAGGGACTACATTTGCGATAGAAAGCTAGATCACCCCAAGAGCGGCTTGTGAGACCTGCCAGCAGTTCTACTAAAATCAAAATGCCCACTGAGATCACAGCTAAGCATTTTTTGCAGTCCAGTAGCTCTCACCTGCAAATGCTGCTTCAGCGTTAACTTTATACAAGGCAATACTGATCTGCTTGGAATAACTGAGCTCACAGAAACCATGCCTAGAGATGTAGGACAGCACGCATGTGAAGACTTGCAAAACTCAGGCCTGACTTATAAAACAGGTAGAATATTCCTAAGGAAGCAAAAAAGTCTTAAAACTCCTTCCTTAATAATGTTCTAGCAGGCCAAAATGAAGACAAATGCTCAAAACTCCTAGAAATGATAACACGTCATAAGAGCTTCAAGTTCTACCTTTCTCTTTTTTAAAAAAATCACAGATATTTATTACTTTGGAATTCAGATACAAAAAGCACTGAAGCTCAAATCATCTCAGAGGACAATGTCAAAACATAGCTCATATCTAACTCCAGGTGCTTTGCTCCTGTTCCTGGGATTCTCTTATTTAATTATTTAGTCCATGTATGCATTTATTCACTCATTTGCATCCCTCCATTTATATTTAGAACATTTAGGGGATTTAACTACAGAATTTTTTTCCCCCAAATATCTGTGGGAAATAGGGGGATTCAGCTTTGCTATGCAGCATCACGCACATGCGTGGAGTTAGCCATATCACCAGCACAAAAGAAACAACGTGGTATTATCCTGCTTCGAATTTCTCCAACTGCTTTGCTCCCAAGTTATGACTTTAGTTTCCCCCTTGATATGCCATCCTTTATTTATTACAGCATATTTATCCGTGGTTTTTTTTTTTTTTATTGTTGGCCTGCTTTTACTTCTTCTTTAACCTTATTAACCCTTGCTAGTATTTGACAGCTTAACACCCTCCATTACTCTGCAACATTTGCTATAAGAACTGACATGGAACTAATAGCAGCCTTTTTATATCCAATCTACGAGGTCACATAAAACTGCCCTTGTCTGAACCTTGCAAGATTTCCTATAGGTGGTTCTCCTTTTCTGTGGATTTTCTACTTAACATGTCTCTACAGGTCTGTCTGAATGTAAAAAATGGAATCAGATTCCTGCTAACTTTAGTTACTGACAATGTACACCTTAGGAGTAAGTTTTCCCTTTAGTGAAAGCTCCCAGTAAGGTGATTTGAAACAACTTTGTGATATTCTTTTCAAGCATTATGTATCACTTTTTAATGGCATACCCACAGATCTTCCATTTGAAGGGATCTTTGATTTTCCCAGCAAAGTGCCAGAATGGCATGGTCACATCCACCCCCTGAACCTCAGCTCTGAGTGTAAGTAGGACATTACATTAAAGCGATAACATGATAAGGTTGAGGTGTCTAGCTCAGCTGTTCAGCATGAGTTGATTAAATGTAATTAATTTAGGTCTCTGACTTCAGGGGACACCCATCACACTGCACTGTGCAATACCAAGCTGTTGTTTATCCTCATGACTGGATCTGCTGGAGCTTTCCCCCAGCCTGCGTCGTTGACTCTGCACTAACGTCCATGACAAGATTCTTCAAATGCAAACGGATGTAGTCAATATATCGGTGCAAAACAACTGCAGTACTGTATGGCTCGACAGCACTCAAGAGAGGAAAAACAAATCGCTGGCGTAGGATTGCTCAGAAGAGATGCAATGAGAACACCAGTTACTTCTCTAGGTTTTTCCTAATGGGACCTGAGCAGCAGGAAAGAGGGCGCTTTTTTTTCATGCATTTATCCTTTGCAAGCATGAGAAATTAACTTTTGCTAAATGGAAAAGAAAAGAAAAGCACAATGAGATCTATATAGCTGAGCAAAGAAATACATGGAGGACAAATTGAAATTTAGGCGAATAGGTTTTAACAGCCTTTCTTGTAGATGTAATACCTGCTTAGATTAGTCTATGATTATCTATTTTAAAATTAAAAAAGTCTTCCTTCTGTGCAAATCCATCATCCTTATTATTGCTATTCTAAGTGCAGCAAATACCCTGGGAACTAAATTCTTCACTCGAAACTTCTTTGGGGAACGGTTCTTAGTTCAGAAGTCCACCGTTTCCCCCACCCAATTTCAATTTAATAGCATCTAGAGTGATAAAGTGGGAAGAGAGAGACATCTGGTAGAGCTAACTAGTCATTTGCTGGTTCTGTGAAAGTTTGTGCTTCCCAGTCAGTGTCACATATGAGAAATACAGATGGTCCCAAGTCAGGAAAAAAGAAGTGTTGAAACATATACAAATGTTATGAGGACTTCAAGTGTAAAATGTTAACCAGCTGTGAATGTGACATCTCTAGTTTTACTAAATCTACTGAGATACATCATTACTGCACATGAAATCTATATATTTTCTGTACTGATGGCAATTCCCTGTTCTCCATTTGCTTCTAGTTTTGGGCCAAAACCATCCAGATGAGAATATTAAAAAGATAAGGGTCCAGAAAGAGAAAGAGAAGTGGTCTCCATTTCTAAGGGTTGTTTGTAACTGGCCCAATAATTTCCTGTGTTATAAGCTGACTATTTACTGGGGGGAGGGTAGAAGTCACAAACATCTAAAGTTAAAAATAATATATAAATGTTAAAACAAAATCAAAAGGTTACTAATTCACACAAAGTCCTAGAGATTGAGTGTCATCCATTCTATATACAGTTCAGCAATGCATGGAATGCAATAAGACATTTAAACCACAACACAGCAGTGATCTTGCCCTGTTGCTGGCAGTATCAGTTGTTTCCCACACAAGGGTCTAAATCTGACCTTTTTATGAAACTTTTACATTTGCAAAAATAGAACAGTTGGGAAATCTTGGGCACTTCTAGTTAAATTGCAAACAAAATAACCCTCTCTCTGCTGCTGCTTAAGCTCTAGATAATCATCACATATCAAGACAATTACTTTTTCCCCCCATATGAGTTGTTTTGACAGAGCTTTTCAAATGTTATGTACAATGCAACCTAAAAGGAAAAGAAAATGTATGTTTCAGGATGCATTAAAGTGTACGAGGGGGAGGAGAGACAGGGAAGGAGATGAGTTCCCCTCCCTTTTCCTTGGACAAAAGTTCCAAATTGCCACGTCTACCTTTGGCATCTCACACCGGTGCGCAGCATTGTGATTGACACAGGCCAAAGAAATCACCCATGAAACAACAGACAGATGCATGGCGACCTGCGCGGGGGAAAAGCAGCTACCGGGAGTCGGTGGCTGCATACGCTGCGTGCGTGGTACATTCCCTATCTTGCCTCATCCCATCAAGGGCCTCCTGGGAGAAGGGAAATGGAAAGGATCTTGTATCTCAGGGCAGCATTGGCAGGGTAGGAGCACTCTGCGGGAAGGTGGGAGTACTCCTCCCAGCCCTTCCACCCCCTGCTCCACTCTACTCGGCTATAAAGAAATGCTCGCTCCCCAGGAGTGAGTTGCCGTGAGCTGGGGAGCCGGTTCGGGATTTTTTTTTTGCTTGTTTGGTTTTGCTAGGAGTGGAGCAGTGCTGGAAGAAATTCAGATTCCCTGCATCCCTTCCTAAAATGTAACTGGGAGCAGGGACCAGCCTCTCACCCTCATCTGCCGGCACACTTTTCTTTTCTATTTTTGCTTTTTTTTTTTTTTTTCCAGAGAAGGCAGGCAAAACTGAAAAGAAGCCCCAGTTTTAATATAAACTGGCAAAATATTATACTTCTTGGTAGAGTTTTACACCCACCTTAGACAAGCATGGGTGACTTTGCAGACCACAGACACCTGAGCCAGGACCAGGACATCACCACTTTGGAGCTAGTGATGAGCATGAGGGTAGGAGAGTTCCTAGAGTGAACAAAACTGGGGGCTTCAACTGAGATGTAAACTTCCCTTCTTGAGAGGACAGAGCTGCTGTTTTAGGATCCTCTTACTAATAGATTGTTTGCCTGTTATTATGGACTCTATTATGACATTACCTTGCTTTAAAATGTTATTTGTGTAATTAGCTTTCCAAATGAGACCATTCAGCTAACATATTTCTTTCAACACCCACAGCAGAATTATCCTGAGATGCCATCATAGACTTTTTCGAATCATTTTCCTAGTGATTTGTGCACCCCAGCTAGGAAGTTTTTACCTGAACAAAGGGATGGTAGCACAGGAAGAAGTGAATTTGTCTTTTCCTATCAGAGAGAGAAAGATGCATTTCTTAATCCTTCTCTCACTGAAATGCGAGGGCAACATCAAAATCATACTAGTTAACAGCAGAAAAACACATTAGGACGTCCCTTAGAGGAATAAACCCCTTTAATAGACTGGGTATAAAACAGTGGCATAAACACATCAAGCAGAATTTGTGCGCCTGAAGTTTAGCCAAAGGCCAAGTTCATGCAGGTATTTAGGCACCCGAAGACAGGGATGAATGCCTGCCAAGGAGCTCCCACCTCTAGCAGCCGCTACCAGCACTACCAGCTGCTAAATCCTTCTCCAGGCTTCGCCCGTGAGCTCAGCTCCTGCCAAAAGTTACCAGCTGGGCTTAGGGGAATAACCCTTGCTGAATTAAACAGCCCAACAGGACTCGGTTGTTGCTGATAAGCCCTCATGGACACCCACCCCTCTGAGCCCGAAGCACCCCGTTCTCTGCTCCCCAAGACCGAGGTGCGGCTCACAGCCACTCCTGCCCACCAGGCAGATAAACTGACTTCCCGGCAGTGCATTGCGCACAGGCACTTTAGCAGGCACGTTAAAAATTGAAGGTCTGTATAGATGCAAAATTATCTCTCCCCTGCAGCCGTGCCTTGCTCCAGGTCGGGATCTGTGCCCGGGTACCCCCCACCACTGCCCCTTCCCAGCAGTGGTGATCCCAGGCACGGTCTGGGACACACTGCGAGGTCTCCGAGTGGAAGGGTCTGAACTGCTGTTAAATGCTATCGCTATCACTCCATGCTCAGGACTCAGGAAGTTGGCCACCTGGGTAAATGTTAGAGGATCTTGTACATATTATATCCCCATTATTTTCTGACAGACTTTTCCTTCCATTATGCGATACAGGAAAAGAGGTTTAGTATTATTACACCAAGAACATGGGTTTCGAGCTCCTGCTAACTATAAGCCCAGATCCTGGATACAGACGTACACAGCTATCAACAAACACAAGGTAGTACTGAGACCACATGAAGTTTTTCCTTTACATTTCATTAAAAAAAAAAAAAAGGCAAAAAAAAAAGCTTCACATAGTTTCCTCCTCTTGACCTAACACAAATTCCATCAAACTTCAAAAACAATACTTTGAGATGCTGGAGGATGCAGGCCGGAAACTGAGGAAAGACTTTACACAAAGTTAGGAAATCTTTTTTGGAGGGAATACTTCAAGCTACTGAACAATTTTATCTAGATGACTAGATCTTATGGTAAATGAGTATATAATTAAATTTAAGAGCTACGCTATTGTGTTTGAGGTATATCAGCTCATCAACAAAGAAGGACTGTTTAGCTATGCTAAAAGCGATATGTAAATACCATCCTCTGATAAATAATTGATTATTGCCTTAATGTTTGACAAAGCCATAAAATGCCCTGCAGATTATGTCCAAAACATTCTAAGGTGATGTGAAATCATTTTTATTGTAATGACAGTGAGCTGTCCATGGTTGACTGGTTTAAATTTTATCTTTTCGTGTTAGGAAAGGTTTCTGTTTTCTTTGAGAATTTAATTATCAGAGGGTGTTTAATATGATAGGAAGATTTATGGCCTTCAGGAGCTATCCAAAAATAGTGCTATAAAAATGGACTTAGATCCCATCACAAGCAATAAAGCTGTTATGCAGACTTGATGCTTGCAGTGAAAACTTTGCGTATGAATATATTTCACCATTGTGCATAAAAGTTCACTTTGGAGGATTTTGAGTTTTGACCCTGAAATGTGACCCGAACTACGGGGTGAGGAAAAAAAAAGCTTCACAAAAGAAAGCCAAGCTATGCTAGTACGGATGCGTTAGTGTTTATTTTGGAAAATGCTCTTCACTATCCATAAATATTTCTTTTAACTTGTTGCCATTAAGATGCAGCAGGGACTAAGTTTTCCAGGAGGAGATAAAAAGAACAACAAAGATACACTCCTATTGTGTAATAATCAGTCCACATTTCAATGAATAAGTAATATTTCTCACAAGCCAAAGTTAGATAGTGGATTTATTTAACCTCTGAGGGTCAGGTAATAAATACTAAGTGAATTATTCAGACCAATGGCTAATCAATACATTTCAGTGATATATTTTTTGTGTTTCATAAAAGGTTGTACACTAAAGGCAGTGAGCAATTATGGAAATTGGGCCCGAGCGGCACTCAATTCTTCTCTTACTTGAAACCCCAGCACCACTACCTTGACAGCAAATCGATTAGTGTGCTAGTGAAGCAGCTCAGCAACCTCTGACCCCTTCCAGCTCTGTCCAACAGCCTGGAGAGTATTTTATATTTATTTTATTGAATTAACCCCCTCTTGCCTGCACACTGTTTTACACATACAGTAATGCGGTAGGAGAAAGATGACAGGCTTCTTTCATTTAAATGCTTCTCTGTAGGTCTGAGTAAGGCAAACCTAACAGACTCCTTTGTTCTAGCTTCAAAACACTGATTTTTGCCACAGCGTAGGGTTTTCAAGTCCATCCCAAAACTAACATAATTAGCAGGATGCGAAGAATGTCCTAAGTGTACCCCAGACGTTGAATCACTCCTATTCATGCCTGCCTTTGCGCAAGGCTACCAACTTTATACAATGCTCAAGTCACTGTTTTGCACCAAAAATAAAAGCTCCTCAATAAAAGTGAGTTAATATTGCTATAGGTATAATATCCTGTTTTACGCAGTGTAAGGGAGAACACTAGAGATTAACAGCATTTTCCACCAGGAAATTAAAACTAACATAAAGCCACATAAAGCGCCTTTTCTGGACATTTAACTCTATAGGCACTACTCGTGTATCCTTTTGCCCACCGAAGCCCTGTCTGATCCCAGTGAGAGTTTGCAAATATTCAAGGCAATGCAGGCGAAGACAATTTTAGGTCTAAGACCTGCAGGCTTTTCCTTTGCACCAGGCAAGGGGTTCAGCACGGACACTTTTGGCGGTGCAATGGACCAGGAGCCCTCACCCAGCTGTGGCCACCAAGATGTCAGTTCTCCATTACCTCCTGCCCAGACTTCCAAGCAGAAACATAAGCCCTGCAAAGAAAAGCACCTTCCTTGCCCAACAAGCATTTGCTTAATACCTCAACCACCTCCTGTCCCCTTTATATACGTCATTGACAGGCTTTGGAAATGATGCACCATTTCCTTTTCCAAAAAAACTAGCAGAAGCACACAGAAAAGGTGCTGCAACAACTGCCATCTTACCCAACCTCAAGCACAGGAATGAAAACATGACTTTCTGTGCCTTTAGCTAGAGGCATGAGTGCTGGAGGGCCCTGTGTAAGGTATCCTACCCAAAGTACGAGTCTGTTTACTTTTCCAACAATATCTATAGGAAAAAGCAGGACTTGCAGCTATTCACATACTCTGTATATCACATATAACCAATTCCCCTGGTTCTAGGGAATTTATGCCCAATTTACACTGGCAGAGTTGAGAGAAGATTCAGACCTCAAAATTCCTAAATCGGGTTCCATTACTTTTCCGATACTAAAATGATTTAAACAACAGATAAATACTCCAACACTTGCAAGTATTGCATCCCATTTGTATTATGAACTGTGAGCTAAAAAATATAATAGCAAGTTATATGCAAATAACAGAAGGAGAGATTTCTCAGGGAGAATTCAATCAAAAAAAAAAAAAGTGAAGACATGATGCTGTTCCCATTGAGACTAATGGGAACCAGATTAGATTTCCACTGTAGCTGGTCTGTTCCACTCCAAGCAATGATAATCAAAGCAAAAATGGCATTTAGTAAGAGTCCAGAAGCTCGTGTGCTCTGTCTACAGGTCATATTCTGTCACTTCAAGGCTGAATAAAGCCTGCATGCATAGCAAGATACATCACTTTTAATAAGACTATTCACAGAAAAAGGGACCACTCAAAGTTCACCACAGCTGACCGTAAGCAGATACTCAGCACAGGCTTGAGCAGTGTATTTTATAAAACCCTTATATGCTTTCGTATAACACTGCGTTGAGTTCTGAATTATTCTTTTCGTCTCTCTTGCTCTCAGAATCCATACAAAAGTGATTACTTCAGTCATTTTTCAATATTACTTTCATTCCAGGAAAATGCATTTTCAAAAGTTATTTATTTTTCACAGCATGTCATGTTGTTATATTATACTAGTTAAAATAAAACCACTGTAGACTTCGGCATGCATTTATGTTTCTCTTCGATGTAGGATGTAGGATTTTCAGGTTTTATGCTGAATGTATTCTACATATTACATTATCAATCCTTTATCTTAGGTTTGGTGTAGATTTAAAAAACAAGCTGTTAAATCAAGTTACTAAAGTAATTGAGCTATAAAACTGCCTTCTTATTTATAATCACCATTTCCCTCCGAAAAAGAGTTTTTAAAGATCAGCTGTGGTTTCTGTTATGCAATTTTTTTAAACAACTTTATGCCACTGATTCCACTTAAAACCTAATTAAAATAGTGGTGAAAATGTATGTTTCCTACATGAAGTCAGGCTTTATTAGCATGTTGCAGGCTGCAGGCTGGGACCACCCCTCACCCCTGGTACGCAGGTGAGCCTCTTCTTGGCCCTAGGTGTAAATTGGGGTACAGTCTGGGGCTGGGCAGCCCTGGGTCCCTGCTCACCTCTTATCCCTGCCCCAAAATCCACCCTAGGAACCCTTTTCCAAAGGTTTAGTTCTGTCTGAGTTTCTTAATATCTAATCCTGGGTGATGCTGGAATGCAGAAGAACATTATTTCTGAGTGGAAAAGGGTCTGAAACAGAATTTGTTTAAAGATCAATCCTTTGCCTGCCCAGGTGATAGACAGCAGTAACCATCCCGCCACCTCTCAGTGGCAACCTCTTTGCAACCGATTCAGTTCAACATCATGAAAATGACTGTTTATCCAGCTGTTTGCCTGAAAAACCTAAAATCCTCTGCCTCCATGGGGTGCTACCTAAGCAAAGCACAACGGCGCAGCTGCCCTGGCCCAGACTTTCTGGGGCAGGGGACGTGGCAGGAGCCTGGGGACCCCTTGCCCCCCTGCAGGATCGCAGCCCCCCACGCTGCTGGGATGAGCTGCCTCGGCCACGGCGCCCAAAGCCTGGGTGCCACTGCCCATAAACACAAAACCAATTGAAAATCCCATGCCTCCAGGGCCATGATTTCTTCAGAGTGGGCAAAAAGGGAGAAACGCACCTGGATGTGTAGGGAAATGCCAGAAGAGGGAAATCCAGCCCAAAGGTGGCCAATGGAGGGATAAGACACAGTGTTAATGGACCAGCAGGAGCTGTGGGATGGTTTTGAGGCAGCCGAGGATCCCACGTCACTGCGTTATGACACATCTTACACGCTGCCATCCTGCTCCAAGCTTGTGTTCCCCCTCCAGCCAAAATCTCTGCGCGACCATGCCGGTCCCCATGTCACCCCCTCAAAGGAGGGCAGGCAGAGCAGCAAGCCTGCCCTAAACCATCGCTAAAACGTGGCTGTGCTATAAAGGCTCATCCTCCCATAAAGCGCATTATCAGGCACTAGAGCAGCCGAATACCAGGGGTACACCATCCTTTCGAAAATCCTGCTCTCATGGCAGTGTGGCTGAATTTGAGGCAGGAAAAAAAAGGAAAAGCTTAAATATTTAATAAACAGTTCCACAAAAACTCTGAGTGCAGCTCTGAAATGACTATCTGCTCTACACCCACAGAGGTGGCCAGGGAAATGGCTGAGGGCCAGATGACAGGGGACTTTTTTTCTGAAATAGCGCTGGCAGAGGCCTATCAGGAAATCTTTCAGAATTGCTTTAATCTTTCATTTTAGTTTGGTCTCTGGCCACACAAGTGCGTCCAGCCCTCAGAGACCCTGGAGGTCACTATCTGTGAGTTTTTAAAAACAGGAAAGCCATTACAGAAAAATCAGAAGAGCAAGGGAAAAAAGTACTTGCTGTAAATATGTACATTTTTAATACAACAGAATGGTAGTTACATTTTTTGTTCTGCTGTTGCTTTTAACTAAAAAGGAAGGGAACCTGGAATGTTTTAAACATCTCGGAGTTTTTAGCTCTCTGCCAAAGAATTTATCCATTAAATGCAACATGAACTATAAATCTGAATTTCAGATCCTGCTCACAGCATACGAATCTATTCTCCCCTTTGATATGCATGTGAAGTTCTCATTGACACTAATGGGAGTTACGTGCTTATTACGGGATAACTAGACCTCTCAGTGTGAATATATACTTCTAGACAGACAGCTCTGCTTAAGTTTAAAAAAAAAGAAAAGGGGAAGAAGAAGATACCAGTGGGGGGAAAAAATCCATTATGGGTGTTTTGCAAACAAAAGTACCATTCTGTACATTTTTGATCAGCAGGCAGCTTTGAAAAAATAGACATCTACAGAAACATGCATAGGTATGCAATTGCATATGCGTACATCGTCCTTCCAGCATGCGGGGATGCACTCAAAGTAAGTTGTGCACGAGCACATGTGTACTTGCGAGGAAGAGTCGTTGCTCAGTCCCCCCAAGGTTCAGTGCCGGTCCCAGCCTCTGAGCTACTGTAAATCAGCTCAGCTCTGTGATTTCCACTGAACTGCCCAATTTACACCAGCTGAGCGGGTGACACACAGTCTATGGGAGTGCTGAAAGCCCCGGGTCTCCTCTACGGGGTCTGTGTAAAGTAGCTGCTGCGCTGAATGCTAATGGGCACGGGAGCGCAGAGCACTCGTATCAGGGAGTTATTTCTTTTATGGGAACATTTCTTTAGATGTGTATTTCATTTTTTAGCTTGCTGGCTAGAGGTGTTCCCAGGGACAGCGAATAGAGAGGGAGAGTCATGTTAAATTCATAAACATACACTGCAGAAAGTAAGTGAGCACATAAGGATGTGGTGGGTTGACCCTGGCTGGACGCCAGGTGCCCACCAAAGCCGCTCTATCACTCCTCCTCCTCAAATGGGCAGGGGAGAGAAAATATAACAAAAGGCTCATGGGTCAAGATAAGGGCAAGGAGATCACTCACCAATTACCATCTTGGGCAAAACAGACTTGACTTGGGGAAATTATTTTATTACAATCAAATCAGAGTAGGATAATGAGAAATAAAACCAAATCTTAAAAAACACCTTCCCCCCACCCCTCCCTTCTTCCCGGGCTCAACCTCACTCCCGATTTTCTCTACCTCTTCCCCCCGAGCGGCGCAGGGGGACGGTGAATGGGGGTTGCGGTCAGTTCATCACACGTTGTCTCTGCCACTCCTTCCTCCTCAGGGGGAGGACTCCTCACGCTCTCCCCCTGCTCCAGCGTGGGGCCCCTCCCACGGCAGACGGTCCTCCACAAACTTCTCCAACATGGGTCCTTCCCACGGGCTACAGTTCTTCACGGACTGCTCCAGCCTGGGCCCCTCCCACGGGGTGCAGTCCTTCAGGAACAGACTGCTCCAGCCTGGGTCCCCCGCGGGGTCACAAGTCCTGCCAGCAAACCTGCTCCGGCGTGGGCTTCTCTCTCCACGGGTCCGCAGGTCCTGCCAGGAGCCTGCTCCAGCATGGGCTTCCCACAGGGTCACAGCCTCCTTCGGGCATCCACCTGCTCTGGCGTGGGTCCTCCACGGGCTGCAGGTGGATATCTGCTCCATCGTGGACCTCCATGGGCTGCAGGGGGACAGCCTGCCTCACCGTGGTCTTCACCACAGGCTGCAGGGGAATCTCTGCTCCAGCGCCTGGAGCACCTCCTCCCCTCCTTCTTCACTGACCTTGGTGTCTGCAGGGTTGTTCCTCTCACATATTCTCACTCCTCTCTCCAGCTGCAGTTGCACAGTTTTTCTGTTCCCCCTTCTTAAATACGTTATCCCAGAGGCGCTACCACCGTCACTGATGGGCTCAGCCTTGGCCAGCGGCAGGTCCATCTTGGAGCCGGCTGGCATTGGCTCTGTTGGACATGGGGGAGGCTTCTAACAGCTTCTCACAGAAGCCAACCCTGCAGCTCCCCTGCTACCAAAACCTTGCCACGCAAACCCAATACAAAGGATAACATATGAGTGTGTATATACCATACCTGCATTTTTATAGCACAAATGGATCTGTGTGTATCTATATACATGTGTGTCTATACACATGTGTGTCAAAATATTGGGCCTTAGAGTAAAACTTATAAATTGTCCAACCAGAGCAGATATCTTCAGCATTTTATTTTTTTTAATCAAGAGCTTTTACTGGAAATATTAGTAAAGGGTCAATTCCTTTCCATGCACCAAGTGACACTTTTGAATAACTGTGTTATGCGCAGCGCCTTAAGAAGACTTATAGGACTGTCACAATATTTAACTACTCATTTTTGCTTGCATGATTGTGGTTGATATGACCACAGAATACTGATCTATCCAAAAGAGAAAAATTATAGAGTGGAACAGTGGGATTTATGAATGAGATATCTTTGGCTGCAAAGCATTCCCATTTATAGCACTCAGCCACCACAAAACTGCTGTGTAATTGGAAGAGAAATTTTTCCCATGTACTGAAGCTATAGTCGAACTGCCAAACAATAAGAGACAGCCTTGTCTGAATTAGAGGAGTCACATACCTGATTTTTCTCCCACTCATTTAGAAACAGACCTTATTTCCCATCTCTGCTTCTCTTATGCTGAGACTGGGGGTAGGAAAGCTGTGTTTTGTGAGTGCCAGAGCAGAAAGCTGATTCTATTTAAGCATCGTATCAGAATAAATGTGTGGACAAATCAGCAGGACTAGTCAGAGCTGCCAATTTTAACTTCCTGAGTATCTGCATGTGAAAACTCTTATTTTCCCAAGGAGGCACATGGGCTTTTGTTATGATTATTTATTTGTATTATAATAGGCCAAGGAAGCCACAGAGAGGGCCCTGTAACATGAGAGGACACACAGACGCAATACTGCCCCAGGGCACTCGAGAGGCGGAGGGACGCTCCCAGGATGGACTGACCCTCCCAGGACAGATGGACGCTCGCCCACCCACTGCCTCCACGTGAAGGAGCCAGGCAAGTCCCCACCGCGCTCACATGGAGCTTGCTGCAAGCCAGGGGCTCCGGGGCTTTACATGGCTCGTGATTGCAAAGCCCAACAGGTTAAACCACCCCATAGCACAGCCCCACAGCACTGCATGGATGGACAGACAGACACACAGAGATGCCCCTTGCCTTGCAGATCCACAGGGCAGCCACTGGGGTGCCAGGCAGGCAGATGCCCTTACAGCACCAGCAGCAACTTGAGACCAGGGACAAAGTAACCATAAAACAAGTACATTCCTCGCCATAGAACTCAGCAACCTTAACTCCTCACCTTCACAGGCAATGCCAGAGGTCAGAGGCCACCCAGTGGCATGGTCCTCCTGGGAGCACTAGATGGGGCACGTCCCATGGGGACAGCACAGCGTCACCCTCTTTGGAGCAAGCAGGACAAGCTGCTTTGCCGTCACTCCATGGTGTGACCCCTTTTCTCCCTCCTACCCTCTCCATCGTCCTTTGGGTGACCTCTACCCTGGAGGCTGCTGGCAGGGAACAGATAACTGCCCAGCCCAGCTTCCCCCTCCCTGCCTGACCTCTCTGCCCAGGGCCACTGCAAGTTCCACCACAGCACCCACAACAGGCATCATTTTTACATATATTTTCGCGAAAGGAAAGTTCTCGGACAACCCTTTCCATGAAAACTCCAGGGCGGAAAGCAGCACAGAGTGAAATCTCATCATGAGCTCATGCCGGGAAGCACATGGAAAGCGCTGCCGAGCAGCCCCGCAGCCTTACAGCCCCATCGGAATGAAGAAGTCAGGAAACAGGCTTACCTGCTTCATTACAAGAAGATAGCTGCTGGGAACACCTTCCTGTTGAGGTCCCTCCAACCGCATGCCTAATCACACACGCTGCTGAGGATGCTCTGCACGACCCTCAGATCACAGCACTGCAGGAGGTGCAGCACCGACGGCACTGCTCCCCGGTGAGCGACAGCGCAGCCAGGGGTGGGGAGAACCAAACACCTCAATTAATTGACTGCAACGACGGTGGGGAGCAGATACCACCCCAGAGAGGTCCAGGTGGCGTTCCTCCAGCACAAGGAGTTTTGCACCGTACCATTGGGGCTTCCCAGAGACGTCTGTGGCTGCTTCAGCTCTCAAACCTGCACTTTTGGGGGGCTCAGTGGCTTTGGAAGCCAAACTGTGAAATATTGACCACAGGAATGAAATCTCTGCTTTGGAAATCAGGACCTCCCACAAAACTCAAAGCTGGGTACCCCAGAAATCCAAGCACCCTGATGCTGAGTTGCTCTGGAAATTCAGGACAACATTTTCTGCCAATGATCAATAAGAGGATTCAGAACAGCTTTCTCCAACTGCCAGTATGTTGGGCCAATTTACATTTTCTTTTTTCACACCATCCACAAAGAAAATCAAAATACCGAAGTATAAATGTAACATAACTTTATGCTTTAGCGGGTTTCATAGTTTGTCAAGAGTTCTCTAATCCATTTCAAATTCCCTCTTGACAACAGGATTTCTTCTATTTTTGCATTTGAACTGTGGGTGATTAAACAACAAGCAGCAGAAAATTAATATGTTAAATTCAAAGCCACAAAAAAATAGATAATCTCATTGTCCAGTGAGAATCCCAGGAATCCTTGAGTTTCCAGGAACAAAAGCTACAACTCACTCAGGCTTAGGTTTTAGCGGAATTAACATTGCTCAATAGCAAGTACTGATTGTGGGGTTTTTTACTAACCTACAATACAGAACTTGGCTAATACTTAAATAAATAAATAAACCTTATTTTTATTTAAAGAAGAAAAAAATTTGAGAGAGGTCACATGTGTCACAGGAAGCAATGAATGCTATGGATTCAGAACCACATCTGAAAACCTCTTCAAAGTCCCCAGAGATAACCACAGGATGCTTTTCTGTGTCCCTGCCCCCAGCCAGGCAAATTACAAATGTGAACAATGACTCTTGTTTTTCTGTTAAAATGCATTGGGTTTATTACTTTGTTGTGTTTTTCCAAAGCATACCTTGCACGTAGAAACCCTGGTGCAGGCTCAGGGTGCCAAAATATTTCCCTCTCCTGTTTAGCAGCACATATTGATACCGTAATGGAGTTTCAAGGACCTGGCCAAGATCCTCTTGACATAATGAAAGGATTTTCCTCCAGGCAATGACACCATGACCAGACCTGACTGATGGCAATAGAGTACATGGGCAACATGGGGAGACAAGGACCTGAAGGAGCTCAGATGCTGGCAGAAGTGATGCCAACTATTTATTTGGAAAAAAAACCCCATGACCCCTAAAGAGCTCCTGAAATTTCTGTCTCTAGAGACTTCCCCTTCCTTGGGTCCTGAGCAGCTTTCCCTACCACAGTGCCCCATCGATCCAGAGGGACTTTGGGGCAAAAAGCAGACAGGAGGCCACCGATCTCCCTGCCTACAGCAATGGGATGAGGATGCATTCCTGCTGTTGGGTTGAAAGGATCTGGAGATGGGGATTTGCCACTGATGGGAGGCAGCAGCACGTGATGCATGTCAGGGGAAGGATCATCTCTCACACGTGCAATGCCTGAACAGAGGTACACAAAGACAGGGCTCAGTCAGCCTGCGGACAATTAATGTTATCATTGGAGCAGTCTCGTATCTCCCGCTTTGAGCTCAGCCCCACCATCCATAGCAGCAAGGCACAAAACTGACAGCCGAAGCAATAACGTTCATACATTTACATACATATCCCTTGAATGCCCTATTGATGTCCCTGTGAGAAAGGACTCGGTAAAACACTGCAAATTAATGATATAAGAAGCAAAATACATTCTGCATTGCATGGTTTAAACAAAAAATAGCCTCAGACAGGGAGACATGAAGTAACAATATAAAGGCAGAATGAAACATTTTGATCTGCTGAATGCCTTTATAAATATTTGAGTATCATTTATTTATGTTTTCCTTCTTTTCATTGTAAAGCAAGGTTTTCTGACAAAAGCCCTCATTTGGAGAACACTGTGCTTTATTATTTAACTTCCTAAAAGCAACATCAAAGGCTTGAGTTTAAAGCTTTAAAACAAATGAACTATTTGCAATATTTTAAAGATTTAGAGATGAGAAGAGCAGGAGTTCTCCACAGCTCAGATCTAAAGGCCTCTGTGGTCTGTGCTGGGCAAGGAAGACACAACAGCTCTGCCAAACACTGGGGAACAAAATCCCTGACATCCTTTTGCAAGCACCAGATGTAGCGTGTGCCCAAGGCTGCCAAGATGCTTCAAGTTCAGTCATTCTCCTTCCACCATTGCATTTCACCTGCAGTCACCCTGCTCTCCTCTTCCAGCCTTCCCACCACCGCTGTCTGGAACCGTGTGTGGGTCCTGGGAGTCACCTGAACCACAGGCAGCCGTCCCAAGCAAGGACAGTTTGCATCACTCACTCAGAGTTACTCAGACACTGATCCATTCCTGTCCTGGCACTGCCGTGATACAGACCAAGTGATCCTGCCAGAAGAAAATTAGCCTGTGCCAGGTCTGGCACCTGTACGTGTCATGGGAACATGTGGTTGTTACTGGCATTCACACAGCGGATAATATGACAAAGTTCTGTAGCTTTGCGAGGTGTTGAGACAAATTCTGGAAGCTCTGCTGAAAGGAGCTTCCAATGCCACCCTGATGGATCTGGTCCATAAGACAAGGCACACGAGGGGCAAGAAAATATGTTATGCCTCCAGCATGCAACCACCGCAGGAAACCTTTCTCCATGGGAGCTCAGCGGGACTGCACCCAGGAGACAGAGCCGTGCACCTATCCTACCTCAGTCCATTGGAGACCATTTCTCCAGTGGACAAGCTTTGCTCTGCAACACAGACTGCCATGCAGAGGAAACCCCTCAAGGTTTCTACATGTGAAGGCAAACATAACACAGTCCCAAGCATCCCCACTCCCACTGAAGCCAAAAGCTGAGGGACTGAGCAAGTAGCAGATCTGGTCTTCATTTTACATACCATCCCCTCCTTGCCTCCCTCTAATGCTTAAATCCATAGATGTTAAGGACTGTTCATATACCACATCTTCCTTCTATCTTTTGTCTGATCCCAGGCTCTTCACAGCCGGGGCAGGCTGACTTGTGCTGCATGTATCACGTTCAGACCTCAGCATAACTCATCAACCCTCACAGCTAATAAAAAGACAAGAAACAGAATTTGCCCTTTGGTAACACTATGGACCACAGCAGCAGTGAGTGTAAATCTGCAGAGTTCCACCAGCTTCAATTTTATATATCATAAAAAAATAAAACCTTCATTAGGTGTTATGCAGTTTGTAAGAAAAGCCCTAAATTAATTTATATTGGAGAAAAATCTCTTTAAGAGAATATTAACTTTCAACCCTGTGCCAAGATCATTTCCTTACTGGTTTGCTCTGAGACAACCTAGTTTAGGTCCTACAAACTTAAAACCCCTCAAACACGGTTATGGAAATATTAAATTCCACCTAAACTGGCTGAAATTATGCAGGCACCTTTAAAAAAAAAAAAAACAGTTTGCATTTTAAAGCAGAATGGACTCAGCCATCCATTAAATATGACAAGGTCTGCATTTTATTTAGACATTGCCATTAATAATGAAATGATGTATGATTTCCATTCCTGCAGTTCTTCCTTCCATACACAATCAATTATGCGTTTAAGAAAATATTTACTTGATATAAAACTATTCTAATTAAGCATTACTGGTATACTAATATGAGTTTGAACAAATCAGGAGATGATCCCTAAGATGCATGAAAGAATAAGATATTCCACTTCAAAGAGGCATTTATTCCTGTCTGGCAGGAAAAAAATCCTTAAAAGTTAAAGCCACGCAAGGTTCAGTGCAATACTGCAGATACCACCATCCTTTTGACCTAAAGAGGTAAATCCTCCTTGTGAGAGGGTCTTTGGGGCTACTCACATTGCTAAAACAAATAGAATTTGACCCAAGAAAAATCACACATGAAACTATGTGGATATGAATGTTGACAAGGAGAGGAAAGATCTTCCCAAAGACTCAGACATTTCCAGGTTGTTCCTGGGTGAAGAACAGCATCCTAAAAGTAAATTTAAGAGTGGTGGCAGTGACCAAACTCTCTTGAGACTGCAAAGGTCATTGCTGTCCTGGAGAGCATGAGCTGGACCTCAGGGCTGCCTTTCGTCCCCAGGGTGATGATCAGAAACACCTCTTGAATTCCCCCATTACAAATGTAATTGCCTGATTCCTGGTTAGCTGGTGCAAAGGGGTCTTACAGGTGGTAGGGAAAACACCCCAGGGCAGCAGAGCTGTGCAGGTCACCTAGCTGTGCCCCAAAGTCCTAGCACAAGGAGGAAGCACACAGCATTTACAGCTCCTCTCTGCTTCCCAGGCTTCACTGGAGGCCCCAGAAAGCAGAGCATAAATCATGGCAGGTTTAGGAAAACTGCTCCAGCCCATGCTGGGAGAGCAGCACCCTGCCCAGCCGTAAGCATACGGGGAGCCTAATCCTGGCTCATGAAGGTGGCGTTGGAGGTGGGAAGGGAAATGGAGAGAAAGTGGCTGGAGGCCAGAAAGCAGCAGCCAAGGAGATAGCAATTAGGATGCAGAAGCAGCCAGAGATATGGCATCACCGGAGATTTACTGTGCATACACACCTCCCTCTCTGCTCTCAATGTACTCGCTCTTTCTTTCTGTCCATATACATACAGTAAATCTTCAGTGACTCCTTATCTCCCAGTCTGCTTCTAGATCCTAATTGCTATCTATCTCTGTCTGCCTGCCACTTCCAGGTCTCCCAGTCTCTTCTTCTCTTACGGCTCCCAGGCTCCCAGCCCCCCGGCAGCCTCGCTGGTTTGCCCACCCCCTCCTCTTCCTCTGCCTGCAGACAGGAGGTTTCCACATGGCACTTGGCACAGGCAGCCAAATTTCCCCTTCTCAACTAAACATTACACCCCAAAACATGCAAGAAAATACTCAACCCTCCGCAGCACAAAGCTACCTGGGCAGGTCAAAGCCATGGGGCTGCAGTACGGAAGGAAGAGCTTGCAGTGAAGGAGCCGAGCTCTGCTGCCGCCCCACCAGCCTCTTCCCTTGGCTTCCGCGCGCCACCCAACCATCCTCGCTCCTTCCGCAGCCATCGGCTCATGCCACCTTCCCAGACCGACGCCACTTGGGCAGGCGGAGGGCGCCTTCCGCAAGGTTCAGCACGCCACTCGCTTGATTTCATTTTTATTTACTACTATTCTTTACTACTATTTATTTATTCATTCCTATTTTTATTTCACTTTGAACATGCCCGGCTGTGTCATCTTGGGTTTGCTGAAAATGTAAACAAAAAGCTGCATTCAAATGCAGCCTTTCATTGCATGAATACATTTCCCATCCAACACAGCTCCAGTGCTCCCACCCTGAAATTAAAACTTAAAAAAAAGCAACATCATCACTGTACATCATATCTATTCCCCCCCCGATGTCTTCTCTATTTGTGCTATTTATTCTTTTTGAAAAACAAACATATCAAGAGTTTTAATAGATACGTTTGCTTTCCGCAAAGCAGGAAGAAAGAAATAAATGTAAATAAAGCTAATTTTATATTCCATATGGTAACGAACCTGAATGCCTCTGCTTTTCCCTAGTGAAATATTGTGCCTGCTTTTACAGTCTATGACACAGAATTGGTCACCAATTTTTTTTTTTTTTTTGAGCACTGAGTTCAGTTTTTGTCTTGCGAAATATAACTTTACTCTAGTGATCTCTAAGCCTGAGGCTTTTCAGTTTGGCTTAACAGTAATTATATGGATGTCGAGAAAGGGAAGAAGCATTGTATGTTCCTTTCACTTTGCAATTTTTCTGTGCTTCTCTGCTCTTAACAGAGAAGGAATATTTTCTCTTTCGCAGAGATGGTGATCCAAAAGGAAGATACAGAACATACTGTGCAGAAGAAAACACCCCCGAAGAATGCCATAAACCGCAATGCCAAAGCAGCATTTGTAATTCTGTCTTTGGCTTTTAGCAAGGGAACAATTAGAGGAGAGGAGAGGAGAGGAGAGGAGAGGAGAGGAGAGGAGAGGAGAAGAAAAAAGAGAAAGAAAAAGAAAGAAAGGAGAGAGAGAGGATGTGGTAAAAAGAAAATTAAAATTTATCTGAGTTTAATGAAGATTTTATCTTCCATTCTGCCTAATCCTAAATGTGAAAGGTCAGTAATGACAGCATGCTATAAAAAGGAAAAGACTGTGGGGTTGATATAAAGGAGACTACCAGTAAATTGCAGCAGTTTTACATAAGACTGCAGCTCCAGCGAGGGGAATTAGGTGATGTCGACCTGAGGGGCAGAGTCATCACCTGTGATGCCCAGGGGAAGCCTGGGTTCTGGTCCCNCGGCACGCGCTGCCCGAGCCACGCGCCGGCAGCGGGCGCATCCCCGGCCCGGCCGCTCTCCCCGCATGGGCGACTTCTGTTTCTGCTTTCCCTGGCGACAAGCTGGAGCCAGCGCTTTTCCGTTCGGGAGGAACTCTGCTACGTGTCGCTAACAGCAACACCCACAGCGCCTGCCCCGCGCCCTCGGCTTCGCTGCCCGCGGTGAGCGCAGCTCCGCGGCCGGGATTTATGGCGAGGAGACACCGATCTGAGACCTAATTCATGGCTACCTACAATGCCACT
This sequence comes from Fregata magnificens, assembly GCA_013389945.1. Classification (NCBI taxonomy): domain Eukaryota; kingdom Metazoa; phylum Chordata; class Aves; order Suliformes; family Fregatidae; genus Fregata; species Fregata magnificens. The sequence continues at coordinate 85,181 of WAAD01027009.1, read as the reverse complement.
ACTGAGACCAGGGAGGGGGGAAAAAAAAAAATAGCGGTGTGTTCCCAGCTCTGCTGCCCTTCTCCTAAAATCCTCACCCCGTCCTTCTGCTCTGCGCGCCGCTGACTTTCACACACAGCAGGAATTTAGAATAGAGCGCGCTCCTAAATTAGCTTTACCATAAATCTTTTGGGCTCTTAAATAAATAAATAAATAACATCGCTCCCTTTTGCCCTCTTTTTTTTTTTTTTTTTTTTAGCGTGCAACTCTTCATCAGCTTCAAGCCATTGGACTTTCCTGACAGTGGTAACAGGAGACCCGTTGAGTCTGGATTTTGTTTTTTCGTTTGTTTTTTTTTTTTTTCTCTCAGCAACATGCTACTTTCAAACTTTGCGCAAGGCTTTGGGGTTTTTTTGTTTCCCTGCTTTCAAATGACATTATGATTTTAATCAAAACGGACTGGTTTTTGGAGAAGGCCAGAGCAGACTGGGACTGGGAGGCAGATTGGTTGGGCGGTTTATAGCAGTTCAGAAGAAGGTTTTGTAAACAAACAGAGCTCAGAGGTAGAAAAGCAAATACAGTGGGTGAAATCTTGGCCTCCTCTGAAGGCGATGGCACAGCTCAATGGGGCCAGTATTTTCACATCCACACACAACTTTTCCTCCAGCAAACACAAAACCAACAGAGACGCAGGTAATGGAGAAAACAGCTCCAAATCTGTATTATTATTGCCTAAACAACTTGATGCCGTCAGGGGAGAGCAACAGAAATACAAGTGATGACTGAGTACAGGGAGCAAACATCCTAATGGGTTTTCTGGCTAACGGAGTCCTCCTGCCACTACAGTTTCCCCGAGCACGGGGCAGCATCGTGGCTCCCGAGCCAGCACGGGAGAGCTCCCCCAAGCAGGGCCACAGCCCCCTTGGTGCAGACCGGGGCTCCTGCGCACTAAAACCTCAGAGGAACCGTGGACACAGAGGTTTAGCATTCAGTTATCCAGATATTTTGTTTGTAAAGCCTGGGGGATAAAGTGGAAAATAGGGGAGAACTAGATGAGGTTGCAGGATTGGGCCATTTGGGGCAAATAAGACAGTAAATCCCCCCCAGAGTCAGCGTTACCCAAGTGAGAACACCAGAACCTGTCAGTGCTCCTCTGGCCATTTCCGGGGGTCGTGATTTCAGTGAGGAACCCAATGCAGAGCTATCTGGGCTGTGTTGCTTGTGGGACGTTCCCCAGCACGTACACACAGGCAGCACCCTGAGCCTCTGGTCTTGCAGGTGCAAAGCCAGAAGCAGCTGCAGCGAGGAGACCTGTCATGCCATGCAGTGGGACACCAGAGTGACAGAAAGATAAGCTTCTCCCAGGAGGAAGAGGTGCATGCTCTTATTAAAAAGTACAAATGAAAGTCCCTCTACTTGGCTTAAGCCTGTCCCATTTATTTTCCACACCACCTAACTGCACTAAAACACATCACCAACCCAGTGCTGCTGGAGAAAGGGCCAAACCATGAACCCCAAGAGAGCTCACCACGTGAACGACTCACCAAGGTGAGAAAGGGCTCCCGGAGCAAACCCCAAGCCTGCATCTGGTCCAGGGTAAGGAGAAAAGTGAGGCAGGAACTGCCAAAACTGTGGGTCGGATCCTGCCAGCGCTTCCATGGCATGGGGCCAGCACAGGGAGCTCCAGTGAAGGTGGCCGTCCCACTCTTCCTCAAGTCTTTCTGCTGACCCTTGAGGGTTAAGCAAGCTGAGCTCAGAGCTGAGGTCTGGGCTGTGCTGGCAGATGCCTTCGGGACCTCTCAGAGCCAGGGAGATCCCTCCAGACAGAGAGAGCCACCACACGATGGTATTCAGCATCAGAGCCATACTCCATCTACCTTTGTCCCCTCCTTACCACAGCACGGGAGCATCAGATTTAAAAAAAAAAAATCAAAGGGAAAACATTAATAAATAATAATCAGGATCATCTGCAGTTTTAATGATAAGCTGTTTAATGAATTATAAAGTACCTATAACTCAAAGTATGAGACCGTACATTGTCAAAACTGGCATTAAAGTGTATGGAGATAATTAAGCAATAATGACCTCCACAGAGGGCTTTTCCTGGGAATTAATGACCAGTCGGGAGGAGCTGATGGCTCAAAGCACAAGCAAGGGCCATTAACCCCAGCTGGTCCTTAATACTCAGGAAATGCCCGGCACTGAGGCCGTTATTGTGAGTATATGACAAAATAAAGAGAGAGCAACTATTGAATATCTGAATTTGGGGGCTGCTTGGAGGGGCGATCATAGAATCATGGAATTGTTTAGGTTGGAAAAGACCTTTAAGATCATTGAGCCCAACTGTCAACCTAGCACTGCCAAGTCCGCCACTAAACCACGTCCCTAAGCACCACATCTATGCGTCTTTTAAATACCCCCTGGGATGGTGACTCAACCACTTCCCTGGGCAGCCTGTTCCAATGCTTGACAACCCTTCTGGTGAAGAAATTTTTCCTAGTATCCAATCTAAACCTCCCCTGGTGCAACTTGAGGCCATTTCCTCTCATCGCTTGTTACTTGGGAAAAGAGACCGAGACCCACCTCGCTACAACCTCCTCTCAGCTAATTGTAGAGAGCGATAAGGTCTCCCCTCAGCCTCCTTTTCTCCAGGCTAAACAACCCCAGTTCCCTCAGCCGCTCCGCATAAGACTTGTGCTCTGGACTGTTCACCAGCGTTGTTACCCTTCGTTGCCCTGATGTTTGCAGGTACTCGGGTTCATGCCCAACCATCAGCCATCCCTGGTACTTCCAGAAGCAGCTGCACTCAGGAGTACACCCCCGACACAAACCCACCCTGGACCCCTGACACCAGCGTTTGGGGGCTCTGCCAGCACAAACAGAGCCCGCAAGACCAAAAAGAGTAAAAGCAAAACATCCTAACAGCAACACAAAACCAGAGGTTTTGTTTCAACCCATATATCCTCATGCTATGAGCAGCTCCAGAACCCAAGTCTCAGGCTCATCTAAGCGGCACATCATGTAATGTAAGACACGCTTTTCAGACCATCACAGCCAGACCTGGTCCCTGGTGCAGCCCTGGGCACTGTTTGCAGCGGCAGCCCCCCAGACTCCACCCGAAAGCAGAAGAGCAGAACACTCTCCTTTCAGCCCAAACCTGCAGGCATCTCTCCCCAAACTCGTCGTGACTTCAGGGGGACTTGGAGGAAGAGGAGTGTCACCTTCCGGTAGGGCAAAACAAAAGCTAATGCAAAGCTGACCCTATATGCTGGACTTGCATCCTTCCTGCCGCGTGCGGCACCACAGCAGCGGGTGAGCACCAGCTCGGAGCCTCAGCCGCGCACCGGAGACCCTCACCGAGGTGTCAAAGCAGAGCCCAAGGCCAAACCTCTACCCCTCTCCCATCCCTAGGAGGGCATGGAAGGATTTGGGGGGACGGTCCCTTGGGACAGATGGCCTGACATCCCCCCATCATAAACAGAGGGAGGAATTAGCATGAGCTGTTTTGCTGGGGTGATGAAACCCAGCTGCCCACTGGTCCCGGCCCCGCGTTTCCACTAATCTCCCCCGTCCCCCTCGCCGACACCCACCAAGGAATGGGTGTTTCATACCTCTGAAAGCCCAGAGTCACCGTTACATTTTCCCCTGGCTGGGGAAGGAGGGGAGAGGGTGTCCATCCCCCAGGCCCGGCACACGGGGAGGTGGGAGCACAACGCCCACCCCCAGCTGCAATTATCCAACCTTGTTCCAAATAAAACTGCAGGGGAGTGAAGGGACTTGGATTTTCCACTATAGCCCCTCTGGTCATTTATTTACCCCGGTGCCATGTTCTTGCACTGAAAATGCATAAATGTGCTCGGAGGTGACAATCACAGAACATTTTGCCCTGTAGGATCACAGCGTATGTAAATTTTCACCTACACAAACAAATCCGTGATGGTTGTAAATATTTCCAAATTATTCTCTTTAGCAATCAGCACTGATCATGCTGCTTGTGAGAGCACAGCAGCGATGTTTGTTGGCAAAATAAAGGATCCCTTTAAGTTTCTTACAATCTGGAAAGAAACCTAAAGCAGATCCTCAGTCACAGCATTTCTCTGTAACTGTTTACAATCGATCAGAAGAAAAAAATTAAGTATCCCGCTGGCAATACGGAGTTTCCAACAATTATACGTCAAAAACAGCTATCACTTAGCAGAGGAAAATCACTACATAAGGAAAATTAGTGCTTGTTAGTACATGTAATATTCAGAATCACGAGTAGAATAAAAGCAGCAATGCAGAAACTGTTATCAGCAGAGAGAAAATTATTCAAGTATGCATTTGAGTAATTCTGCATTTTAATTTAACCCTTTGAAACATTAATCAAACCATGGCTAATTATAGGAATTAAGGAATTAAACGATGGAATCTTCTAAAAGATATTATTTAAAAGGCAGTTTATACAATTACTTGTATAGATGTTTGCTTTAAAGAGGGAAACATTTCTACTGTAATGAAAAGGGTCTTAGAAAATTAAATTAACAAGGGGGGACCAGGCTGATATGAAACTAAATTAGCATCAAATGCAAATTACAGGGTACTTAATGGTAGAAACAGGTGCAGAGCAGGTCCCTAAATGAGATAAATGAATAAAACATCCCTCTGCACAAATGTGGAAGCTGACACAAAGTCAATGATATGAATAATTCAGCAGCCTCCACACTGCTGTTGAGGTCAGCTTTCCTTGACCTTTGAAACAGGAAGTAAAATTCTGTCCAAATTTGAGTGACTGGAAATGCAGCGGTTATTTGTTGGGGAAAAAAATGGAAAATCCAGATTAAAACCCCCAAAATACAAACCCACGCTATGCATGTGAGAATGTGTATACATACATATAAGATGATAAATTGAAACACTGAATAAATGTATCAGCAGCTGAAAATGTGCAGAAGTGGAAAACCTCTCAAATGGTGGAGCCACGGTGGCTGCAGAATATTTGTTTCAGCCTAAAACTCTGAAACAATGTGTGGGGGTGTGTGATACATGAGAGTATTTAGGTCATGGTATGATCTAAGCGTGTTCAGAGCTAAATGGTTTCACCTTTCAAAAAATAATATAGTTGTGCTAAAGGGGATATTAATAGAGTCAAAGTCCTTATATTTCAGGCATTAAAGAAATCATATGGTATAAAAGTAGCTGTTCAAAGCTGAGCAACCAATCATTTTCTTTGCTATAAACTTTTTGTTTTAATGAAGGAACTGGAAGACTTCTTTCCTGGACTTTTTACCTGAGGTATTGATTTAGTCACTTTTGCATTTCAAATGTTAAAAAGTCACAATTTCAAAGGTAAGCCACCCTAACGACAGTTTGCAGTGAAACACAGGCTGTGTGCAAGTGCGCGTGAGTGTGAGGGAGCCCTTAAAGTAGAAATTATATAGATACATATGTATTTTATATAGGCATTTTTAAATGTAAATAAACCATGAACACAAATTCTTGTATTCCAAAGAATGAACGCTCCCCTCTCTTAAAAAGATAGAAATCTGGAGCAGCTGCCTTAAATCCCATGGAATATCTCCAGATTTACATCCCCATAACTAGATGAAGAAGATTTCTGCACCTTCCCCTCTGACAAAATACTCAGCTAAAAGCATAGGTCATATAACTTCTGACTAGACGTATGGTCCTAATTTCACATTGAATTTGGCACTAAAACAGATTAATAAGGTATGACAAATAACTAATTTCTCCAAGCTGGAAAGGAAGGAAGAACATCACCCCCGCAGCTTGTCTTCTAGGGCAACAAAAGATGTAAGATAACAGAAGTTATCTCTGCTCTTTCTTCTGTTGTATTAATCTCGTTTTACCTGCTTACCCATCATCCGCAGAACACGCGTCCGATACAAGGTTATCTCCTATCGGGGGTTTAATTTTATTTTCCATGTTTTAGGCAGGTGAAGCCCGGGAATGGTGCTGCCGGGATACACCTCCGCCCCAATGAAGTTTTGTGAGGAGTTAAAGCAAGCTCTGGCAGCAGCCACCCTGAAGATGCATATTAATGAGACAAACAAAAATCAGCCCCGATATTGCATAATCCCATGTGGCAAACCAAGCGCCGGTAATTTGGGGGTTGAGTTCACGACTCTGCTCAGCGCCGGGTTTGTGTGCAAAGTGGCTCCCTCCAAACGCCGGCTGAGAACCCAGCTGGTTCTCATTTCCAAACAACCAGTTTCTCTATCCCCAAGTGCTAAAGAAAATAATCCCAGCAATCCATGACTACACGCTTTCACAGGGACAGCAGTGAGAATTTGATTGTAGAGATAATTAAAGTCATTCCTGAAACTTCCAAGGAAAAGAAGTCAGGGGGAGGAGGGGGGCCAACGGGGCCAACGATACTCGTGTTTAAATTGAACTAAGCAACCGGGTTGGCTTGGAAAAGGGGTGGAGGGGACACCACTTTTGGGGAATTTGTTTTGCTGAAAATTCTCTCTCCTGCACTCTAGTATTTACAGTATTTGCAAAGAAAATGTAATAGATTGTGGCGAGTAGGAAGATTAGAGTGAGGTTTGGAGCCTGGATGTTCCTAATTTGGCAAGAGCGTCCAGAGGGAAATGCTTTTGCATTCTGGTAAACTTGAATAAAATTATGTACAGCTACTTCGATTAGAAGGGTTTAAAGGGAAGTGATACCATAAAAGCAATAAAACCAACTGCTATCTGCTTCAAACACTGAAAACATCTTTTTAAAATTAATGTTTCCTGCAGCCCTGCCATGAGTTAGGTCTGAAATAATTTTAATATTAACAACGCTCAAGAGCAGGTCAGTCTAGAGCCAATCATGCAACTGGCTTAGTCCTCTACATCTTTCCAAAACAGTGGAGTAATTTACACCACTCCAGCTGGTGTAAATCAGCAGGGTGTCCCTGCCACCAGGAGAGCTGCTCAGATCCGAGGATCTGGCTGCACTAAAAAATAATCAGAATGATGATGATGATTAAAAAAAAAAAAAGGCAGGAAAAAAAAAAAAAGCCTTGCTCCCAGCAAGGCTAAATTGTACAACCCCCGTGTCACGCATCTACTCTGACCCTCGTCATCCTGAAATCGGTGTGAAATTCAGAGATGGAGAGAAAGAGTTTAAAGCACTTGTAATCTCTCCGTCTGCACTATCTGCCTTGAGCAGGAAGGAGGGATCCGCTCAATGAGAGCTATTCAGGGCCTCTCAATTAACCTGATTAGTTCAGCACGCTGCTGTCATGAATGACACCTTATCTTGGAAATGAAGGAAAAAAAACTTACTTCCTTCTGGAGATACAGGCGGCCCCTAAAGCCAGAGCGGTGGCGCCCATGGGGGCGGCTCCCCCATCTCCCCGGGGAGCTGCTTTTGGGGTGGCAGGGCCAGGCAGCCCAGGTGGCCCAAGCAGGGAGGGGGTCCCCCTCTTTCAGAGCCAGCCAGGCACATGATGGGATTTTCTGCAATGGTTAACCCTTCCAGCGCTGCGCAGAGCCCAGCCGTGATGCTGCCTGCAGGTAAGAGGTAGAGCAGCCGAGGGGGCGAACCCCCCTGGGACCGCTGCCTTCTTTAAGTGTGTTGTAGTCTGGAACTTGTTTCGTATGTGACAGATTAATGAGTGATAACTGGGTTACCATGGCAAAAAGCATTCCCAAAATTCTCTTTTGTTTCCCCAAGAACAGTCTCCCCCTTTTTTTTTTTTTTCCAAATCATGCCACTTTACAATAACACAAATATTAAGTAACAGCATGTTATTCTTCCAAGTGCAGATAGCTGCAAATGTCAACAAGGCTGACTGTTACATATAAACTCTAAGAATTAATCAGGGAAAACAGGTGTCTCAATTGCAATTATAATGCTGAAAACTCAAATTTATGAATGCCCAGCCAACTTTGAAGGCATTTATTAGAAAAACTCCGATGACTTTGGAAGTATTAATGCACTAATGATGCATTAGGGCATAATGTATTAATGTTCTTGTAATTTCTGACAAATTAAGTTACCATTGTCACAGCGGGGCAATCCTTCAGAAAAAAGAAGTTCCTCTCTCCTGCCACACGGTATACAACAGACAACAATTCGTGTACACATAATGGGGTTTAGCGAGTTTTCCTTCTACACCACAGTACAGTTTATTCTGTTTTTCAGAATGCCAGAGCTATTAGGGAGCTCACTATGCTTTATAAAAAAAAAAAAAAAAAAAAAAGGTAGATGTAGCCTGGGGATTGTCTTGCCTAAACAGCTCTTTAGGGTAGAGACTCTCTCACTATGCTGCTGTACATCCCTCACTCAGCAGCGCTGAAAGCCTGGCAGCCCAACGGAGCCCAGAGACCGCTGGAGCCCAGTGACATCAGACCATGGTGCCAACGGGAAACCAAGACCCAGAGATAAGAAAAAAACCAAGTTTTACAGAGCTGCTTTTAGCAAATAAACCCCAGCTTGAGAAACAAATTCTGCCCTAGACCCCAGAAGAGTCCAGGATTACACAGGGCACTCCTTTGTAACACAGTGGGACTCCCTCGTTTTTCTTTAAAAAGGGCCAAATCCTGATCCTAGCTGTGGAGCAGCATCACAAAACCTGTGCAGGTCCTTTCCTTCTCCCATCTGCACAGCCCCCAGCAAGACGTGCCATGGGGCGTGCGCCCGTCTGCAGCTGAATCCTGGCTCGTGCGGGACTGTGCAAGTGATGCAGAGGCACATGGAGCAGACTGGAGGAGATGTTACCATCAGATCTTAATAGCTCTGAATGTGGCTAATTTTCTTCTTCTTTTAGAGCAAAGAACTTTATAATGAATACAGAATACATTTCTCCTCTTCTTCTGTCATCCTTCTACAAAATCTGAACTAGGTAAATTGGTTTTTAACATCCACTTATCAAAGTGACTTAACATCTGGGAAGTCAGCCAATGGTTATGTAGTGATGCAGATGCCAAAAAATCCAACTGAAAGATTATATTCAGGGAGATTAGAGAGAAGACCTGACTCAACTGGGTGGAAGCGGATGGTTATCCTGGTCAGGAAAGCCTGAGAGTCTCCCTGCAAAATCATGGAGAAGGTTAAGGAAAATGATTATGTGTTAAACAGCTTCCTTTTAACCCATTGTAGATACTGGCTGTATCCTGTACCAATAACTTTTTCTAAAGGCAAATTTTGGAATCAATAGATGAACAGTCTGGCAAAGTCCACAAGAAGATGAACAGAAAATTATTTTCTATCTCTGACAGTCATCGAGACAACACTAACAAGAGAAAGATCCTTTTTTTATTGCTAGACACTCACAGTGGGCTATCAATTCTTCCTAACATTTACTTTATATAAAATGTATCCTTTCCAGGGTCACAGTTATGTCACTTAGGGGTCTCTCTTTTCTTTTTTTTTAATTAATCTTTGAAAAAATGACCTAAACATTCAGCTAATTGAACGATGCGATTAGCTGAAACAGTTTGCAGCTCTGATTAGAAAGTCAAGGTGAGAGGAGAGCCAAGAAAGTCCAACCGTACAGCAAGCCTTTCGGATCCTGGCACTATGTCACTGTAGCATCGCCTTTTTTTTTAAAAACCCATTTTTCATCTCTTTCTAGCCCGGTGTGGCACTGGAAGAGTTAAAGAAAACAATAAAAGAACAACTGAGTGTACAGGGTAGGATTTACTGGCATTTACTTTTAATCTATGGTCCTTTGCTCCGTGGCTTATCAGCCCTATGTCAGCCCTTTTTCCTCCTTTATATTTCATGAGGGGACCCACATGCTGGTAGTGAGAGACAGAGCCCAAGTGTCTGTAAGCTTTTTGTCAGGTAAAAAGAGAAGAAAAAGGAAAGGAACAAGAGGAAAAGCAAAGCTAAGAGGCATCTATTAGATGTCACTAGGCTTTTGTATTCATGTCAATGATTCAGGATTAGAGTATTTGAAATAATCTTATTGAGAGAACTCAAAAGCCCCACAGAGGGAAAGCCTGCTCGGTAGCATATGGCAGAGCAGCGGACAATATCTTATTAAGGATGTGTTAGCTAACACCATTACTTTTTATATTACATTACTGAACTATTGTGCCTCAGCCGGTTAGCGAGATGGCATAGTTGTGGAATGCCATTTTGGACATTACTGCGTTGTTACAAAACTGGAGAGACTTGGCCGGGCGTCCAGGCACAGCCCGGGGCAGGGGCAGTGCTGGTGATGCTGCTCCCTCGCCCCCCCGGACCGCTGGGAAGGGCAACCCGCACTTCACCGGCACAGGGGAAAACGATGTCCCCAAGCATACTGGTGGCCACTCTGCTCTTGCCATGTGTGACACCATCCAGCGCCCACCCACCCTTCCCCACCCTGCTCCCCCCCAAATTCAGGTCCCTGCCTTTCAGGTCTGGCCAGCTCACTGCTGCAGGAAAAACAGGGTTACAGAGGGTGATTTCTGATATATCTCCAACAAAAAATCCCAAACTATTGCCAAACTCAGCTTCTTGTCAGATGAAGGGAATTTAATTTTGTTATAGTGAATGCTGTTAGTCTAAAAATCTCTCTTTGCTCTTGGACAAAAGCTTGTAATTGGAGAAATAGTTCCTTTTAAAGTTATCTTCATCTGCCTACACCTTTAGAGGCAGCAAGAAACCAAAGACAAAACAGTACTGTTCATAGCATTTCAATGATTGCCGTGAAAGGCTCTATATCTGGGTCACCTTACTACTGTCCAGTATATAATTTCAGTGACTTGAAATAAAGCCTTTTAATAACTGATTTCATATAATTCACATATTTACAGCGCCAGAAAATTTGTTTTCACATTTCATATTTCCAAACACTATTTTTAAAAAGTGGGTAGAAAATAATTTGTTCTGCTTTAAAAAAACCTCTAAAATACTGTCCTTAGCAAAAAAAGTAAACACGCATTTGATATAGTAATACATTCTGATCACAAACTACCTATGCCAAGTTGCTAATGTGACACACTGGGAACTTTGTATGGCTTTTCTGTACTTTTCCAGAACTGTTACAGAAAAAACGTGATGCTACAGGGAAAGAGAAAAATTCTTACCAGTATTTACCACTACTACTACAGAGACTTGCTGCTCTCCGAAGACAGAGTTAAATCCATTTCTAGAAAGTTATCTCAGTCGTGATTTACACAAAAACCTACAATTGTTTCTTACTCTCTTTTAACTTTATTAGTCAGATGTTGTATTAAAATTATATACTTCCAGCAAGCAGAAGTGAATTTGAATTTAGCATAGTTATTTTTGTAGATGTGGCCAATTACTTATAAGAATACATTTTGGTGGCTAGAACATGCAAACATTTATGACTACTCACAGGAAGAAAACTACTCGTACACCTCAGCTTCTGCAGAATAAGGCTTGGGTTATGTTTTTACCCAATAAATGCTGGGATAGAGGTAAGATACATTTTTCATGTTCAGAACAATTTTAGCTAACCTGCATTAAAACTGAGGACGATCTTTGCAAATACATTTTCCTATTGCTCCTATTCATGTGTGCATTCCCACTGCGACAGCAAATATGGAAATAAAACAGGTGTTAAGATGGGACAGGAAATTTATCCACACCAGAAACTGTGTGTACGTATATATGCATATGAGAAGAAGCCAGTATTTTTTCCAAAAAAAAAATCCCCACTCTTGAGAAAGAGAAGAACTGGCACTGAGCTGCGTGGAGCCGGGGAGCCCACTGCGCTGAGCACATCCTCCCTGCTGCAGGACGTGCTTTGAAGTAGGAGTTCATATTAAGAAATCGATAGGTATGAATAGCACATTTGAAGTTTTGTGACCAGAAACAAAGGGATAGATCACCCTGCCAGACCCTGGGCTCCTCTTGGGACCAGCCTGGCGCACTTGGAGTTTTCCTGATGCTGCAGGAGGTCACTGCACAGTGCAGCCAAACTTTCTAAAGCACCTCTAACCTCAGATGCCCAAATCCTGCCATCTGAGTGGAGCGACAGGGCAATCCACGAGGTCTCAATTAGACCTCGGGGTGCTCCTCTGCACAAGCAAACCCGTAGGGTCTTCAGGGTGGACTTCAGGGAGTTAGACAAGCCAGTGCAGTCTCCTAAAATTGTTAAACCTTGCTGACCAAGACCGAGATTTTCAGAAAGAGCCCAGGGGATTTACCGACCTGCCAGCAGCCACGGCTCTGAAAGCGGTAGGCGCAGAGCTGCTTGCCCTGGGCTCACAGTCTGCCCAAGGCAGGGCAGAGCTATATGGACATGTTGACCCTGGTGTCCTGGGGCAGCGGGCCCAGCACATCCCATGTGTGCACTCAAGTCACTTTTCCGGACTAACAGCACAACTGGCCAAGCCCCAAAGGGCTGTAGGGGAGCACTAAAAACGGTAGTCAAATGCCAAAAGCAATACAGTAGACTGGTCTTCAGTTTCCATTGTCCCTAGGACAATTCAATGCAAGCCTAAGTTTTTTATTCTCCATAGAAAAACCTCAATCTCAATTTTTAAACTGCATCAGGAGAAGCGCTTATCTTCAGGAATGGGATCATCTACCTACCTAGAGACTACACAGCATCTAGCACAATGAGCCTTCTTTGTGGTAGGAGTCCCTGTTATATCACCATGATATTAAGTAGTAATAATCAGGCATAAGATCACAGTGAAATAAAGCCCAAAACACTAGCTGCAGATTCAAAAGGCATCACTGAGAGAAGCAAGTAACTATTAGAGTAGTGTGAAATGTTTGCAGTGAAACCCAAAACCACATAAAACTTGCCTGGTTTGGGGTTTTATAACAAACTGAAAACTCAGAACAGGTTTGCTGAGAAAATCACAAACCTCCTGAGTGAAGCCAAGACCAAATTAAGGTTTTGCATAATAGTTTTGAGATTATACAAAAATTCTTATACTTGGGGGCAGAGGGGAGAGGAATCAAACAATAAGCAGGAGCTAGTTTGACCCTGACCAAGTTCACTGAACCCCAAGAGCAAAATAAATGAATTTGGAAGCAGCAGCGATGTGTGCCAACCGCAACAGGCTAAAACCAAGAGATTTTTGCAAGAACGCTTGCAAAGTTACCCCCAGCTCTAGTGATTTCTTCACCAGAAAGAGGACTGACACCGCATGCATTAGGAGCACTGGTAGAGGGGCGAGCATGTCTGACTCCCTGTGTGAGAAGCATCTACTGATCAGAGTCTCCCATTTGTCTCACAAAGGCTCAAAATGCCTTTGGTTGCCTAAATCATGTGGGAAATGTTTTGGGTAATGCTTCTCAGCTGCATCAATCACAACCAAATCCTCAAGGATGTGTGTTTCTGTCCCTCCCCTCTCAGAAATGTATGGGTTCACAGGCTCTGGGAGCTTGCATGAAATGCTCGAGGCCAACTTCTGCCCGTCTGAACGCCCTGCTTAGAGGCCCCGAGGGTTTAGTCAGCACAGCCTTAAAAGACAGCCTGGGAGACATCTCCGTGCAGTGCTGGGGGTAGTCCTCTGTCACCCAGTTTCTGCTCCCCGGACACCCTCCGCGCTGGATAAATAACTCCCATCTGGCTCTGGAAGGGGCACAGTGATGAGGTGGGCACTTTCTAGTACAAGACTCAAGAGAACTGCCAAATATTCAGGCCCAGGAGCATTTCTCACCCATGTCTTGACATCTGTCAGAGAGAGCCTTGCCTACCCTCCTGCGTGGAAAACCCACCCAAGGACCCAGGACAGATGGGACCCGCAGCCTCCTGCAGCCCTGTCCCCAACATGGGCAAGGGGGGAGTAGGACACCTTCCCCTGACCCCACACAGCCAGGTTCAGGTACCGCATATGGCCAGGGGGACCAAGAAGTGGGACTCCTGCAAAGGCACCACTGCCTAAGGACACGGCATCTTCTGCCACTTTGCCATCACACCAGTGCTATGACAAGCCCGTGTCCCTGTAGTCTGATCAGCTGCAGCGCAGATCCCATCCACTGCAGCAAAGCGATCCTCAGCAGCTCCCTCCCGAGGAAAACACCCACCTCATCCTCTTGCCGGCACCTCTGCCGAAGCGGGCCCACTCTGCCAGCTCGCCCGCATCTCCATCACCCTCCCTCCAGGCACGGAAAGCTACTGCAAAATGCATTAATCGCCACATCTGCCTAACAAGTGTATTTGTGAGGAGGATGCAGTGAGTGTGATACGGTCCTGTGTGTCATTTTTCCACCTGCCTGGTATTCAGGATGAAAAGATGATCAGGCCCGTAAAATACAATCCACTACGTGATGACTTGTAAAGTGGTAAAATGGAGACATTGAAAGTCATTCACGCCTCTTTTCATGTCATTGCACAGTGAAATCCTACCCACAAACATAAAATTTTTCAGGTTAAAGGCTGAAAGATTTCAAAAACATATGTAGGTAAGTTGGCTCCCTCACTAGCCGCGGCAGCTGGGTGTACCAGGGACGGATTACAGAGAGCCCCAGTCGAGCATCCCGTACAGCAGGTGTCGAAAGCACACAGGCCTTTCAAACACTTGTAGCAGGTCATGCATTAAAATGTACCTCGGTGTCATCTGATAATCATGCGTAAAAAATATTATGGCCTCCAATTCATGAGTTCCCACCCCTGCTCCATGGACAAGAGCTCTGATTGCACTGGAAATGCATAAGCTGCCTTTTCAAAGCCAGAGGGAGCCTCATTTCTCAGAAACTGCATCCAAAGCAGCACGTGAAGAACTTCAATATATTGCCAGACAAGGGCCAGAAGAAACCCTAGTCATCCCGATGCTGACCTGCCACCTAGGGCACACGGTCTCACCGGGGGAGAGCTCCAGCACAAAGCCTGTTAACTTAGACCGCAGCTAAAGTTTATCTATCCAAAAGATAGACAGTCGTGAGATTTCTTAAGTAGGTCTCATCTGTATTAGTAAACCTCAGCAAAGCCGATTTCAGGTCACTGTCATCAGCCTGCTCACGTACTCTAGGAAGAAGCAAAATTTGGGATGGACCAGCAATTGCCAAACAGGCTGTTTTCAGCCCTTTGTCCATGCGATGTCGCAAGCTGGAGCTATATGGTATAGATCCTAAATGCTGAGATTTTTCTGCCACTATATTCGGGATTGCAGTGGTTATTCCTATTTTATCGGTCAGTAGGACTCCTGTTTACTGGATGCAGCTATAAAAGGTAAAGAAGCCCCAGCAGGCACAGGTAACACCATTAAAGATTGGTCCCGACAATGGTAAATTGGGTTTAAAACTTTGGAACAGAATGCCAAGAGAGGAGCCGCTTTCCTGAACTAAGGAATATTATAAAGCCCCACTTTCTCCCCTATGTGACTTTTGTCATTATCATCTTTTCTGATTCTTACAAAGCAAACCTAATTAGGAAGCTCTCTCATTAGTCTTCCAGAAAAATTAGCACAGCTTATGCTAATTACTCCTGTAAAATTTAATAAACTCGTTGAAATGGGAATAGTCTAATGAGGTTTTATTTATTGAACTAAGATAACTGTAAGGAAAAAGGTTAGGACACCAGGATATCCAGAGTGGTAATAAAACTACAATTTATTCAATTTCTTCACAGGAATTCTATTGCAAACCTTTTGAATTCAAATACGAGTTACAATTTGAAAGTTAAATCAATCTAGAATTTAATTTAATAACAGGAAGTGCTCTGTGTTTTCTTTAAGTGTGATTACACTGCCACTGCACTTGTAGGAGGAATTGTGCATTTGTATTGTGACAATAATACCCCTTTTAAAATGAGTTCCTGTTCATCAGAGCTTCATCTCAACACATGTAACTGGATTAGCAATAAAATATACAGGCTATGGTAAGAAGATCGTTCAGACACACACACAGGTTTCCAAGAAACTTCCTTGAAATGACTGCTCTATAAGCATAATAGATTTATTTTGTTCTCCAGAGAAAATTTAGATCGCTATATGAGTATAAATTTCTTTAGGTCCCTTTCACTGCTATATCTGCTGATACTACAATAGAGCAAAGTATGAAGCAATTTTGTAAAGGATAAAGTTGTATCCTGTTTCAAATGCAACTACAGACTTTTTTTAAATCCCACATTTTGATTAAATATAAATATATGACTTAATTTTCATATATATCTAGGGTTTGAAAAAGAACACGACACATGTAACTTTGAAGTTGCCAAACAGCCTCTTCGCCAAGTTCACTAAACCACCACAAAGACGGAGCTCTCCCTATCCCAAGTTTCTCTAGCCTCATCAAAGAGAATTAATCAATCCAAAATAGTATTCCAGCATGTAAGAAGAGGATAGCATTTCCATGTAAGTACATATGTCAAAAATCCCATGGATAGATTCTACATTAAATTCTATGTTAGGTCAGAGTCTGTGGATTCGCAGGATTTGATGCAAGAGTTAGATTAAATCCACAGGCAAGACTTTATCAGAGCGTAAGGCATGTGGGAGTGCTTTAGCCCAAATGGTAAATGAATTCTGCAAGCTCACATGCAAATAAAAATAGCTAAATATGGTTTTGCATATCAATTGACATAATAGTTAAAAATTGTGTGCATGGAGAAGTGACAATAGCGTACAACTAAACACATGTTCTGCCTTGTGCAGGCATTTTAATGTTAGAACAATTTTAAAGGACTCATTTTAAGGTAAAAAGGCTCCATATAGATCACTTCATCCTTTCCAAACCAAAAGGGGAAAAAAAAATGAGTAGGATAAATGTCACAAGAAACATCACTAAAGCCACTAACTGTATAAAGCACATACTTATTTGGCCTAAATTGTTTGAACTAGCCCCAGCCAAGAAAAGGTTTTAAGTACCCTACTGGGACAGATGCGAAGCGGCAACAATAGAAGCCACACTAATGCAATCCAGGTAACACAATCCTGTTTCAAAAACACGGGGAGGGCTAATTACAGTACTGCTGAGTCAAATTTCTTATACCATTGCAACCCACAGGAACAGGTCAAAATCAAATGTTATTCAAACCACAGTCATATCAACCTTCTGTATCAAAGTCACAATTTAAAACCAAGTGAAGAACTTAAAAGCTTAACCCATTCACAAGCCAAGCGTGATTCAGAACGGATGGTGAGGTAGGGTTTGTACTATCATCTTTAAATTACGTTTGGCTTGCATTTTAAAAATAACCTTCAGAATTGGTACCTTTTGCATCAATTTATGTAAAGACTGATAGATTGATCACTGCTAGGAAGCTAAATCTGGCTTTTTTCATGTAATAGTTTTCCTGATTTTGCAGGAAGCATGTAACAGACAGCATCTCTGGCTTTCATAATTTAAAATGATTTGCAACTAGCAGTTTTGCATACTAGATAGATAAACAAAATATTTCCGTAAACCCGCCATTAGCATCTTAACATCTCACTTTCCAGTACAATGAAAAATTCATGTGAATTTTGTAGCTTTCATGTTGCTCAAAATGCCACTCTAACACCATGTTTATAGTGTTCAACTCTGCAGCATGCTTATAAAACACATCTCTATACAGATTTCACTGTGGGTTTTTCCCCCCCCACTTTCCCTGCTACTACCTAATGCTCACAGAAGATGAAAATATGCCGAGTTAAAATAGATAGAGATATCTTCTGAGATTTAAACATTCTCAGGATTACTTATTATAGCTAATCAAAACATCTGCTATAAGCTTCCAATATATGCACTTTCTTACCAAATTCAAACAAGAACTGTAAATCTGTGAGTCTGGATGAGAACAATGCCAAGCAAGGCTCTGCCATATCCCTGGACCGCTCTCTGCGTGTGGCATCCAACACATCAAACCCTCTTCACCTTCTTTCATAAAATGGATGCACTGGCACGGAAGACACTTTAAACTTAAGATAGCAAACATTAACTCAGACAATAATGCAAAGAGCAGCACACTATTCTATGCTCTCGCCCCTATACGTATAGGTAGTTTCCTTCAGGGTCCCTCTATTCACAGATTAGTGCAAGGGTATTGCTTTCCCCAGCTGATGACAGACACTTTCAGTACTTCATGGCCATTTAACTCTTCTAGAGTAATGCTGCATAATAACCTGGTTATCGCACATGGCTTTCTACAATGAGTTTAGACAATTAAAATGTAGAAATGACTATTTGGCTACCATTTTGCATAATTTGCAAGCACAGAAACTACGCGTGGCTCAGAAAAACTAAAATAGAGGTACTGTACTACAGTGATTTACTCGGTGATGTCAGATTAGCAATATGGATCTGTTTAAAAACACAATAATTAAGACAGGCAAAAATGAATTAATCAACTGACAATACAGTCAAAATAGTGTTCCAACCAAAGAAAATAACAGGAGAAAAACACCTTATTTTGCAGATCTTTTTTTTTTTAACTGTTTTTATGCATAAATAAAAACCTTAAAATGTAGATGGATTGCATCCAACAGAAGTACTGTAGCTAAAAGTGATAATGATTCAGACATTTTTCAAATAAAAGTTAAATATTTATAAGCACCCAACCACATTTCATAAATCACAAACTATTATTATTTTATTCCTGAAGCTTCCCTGGCACAGCATGTGAATTGAGCCACAGAAAGTCAGAAAGAAAAATCTCCTCTTTATGCACATGAATCCGTTACAAGAAGCGGAACCCTCCAAAGAGCAGGTCACTCCGTTATCCTCCATATGGCCCTTCCACAGCAATCGCAATTGCAAAGCACAACTAATTCGGTATCAAAAACAAAATTTCATCCGTATATACTCCTAATTCTTCCCCATTAGCAACACAGGGCAGGTGTTTCATTATAATGAGGAGGGGGAGAAAAAAAAAAAAAATGGAAGGAAACAATAGCAGTCCTTACCTGTCAATTATCACAGGATCTGATGGAGTCTCATTTCTGTTGCCACAGCTTTTCTTGTCACAACAGCGGCTACAGAGCAAAAGTGAAAGGATTTAGTGCGACCATTACACTGTAAAATCATCATTACGAACATGGTAGGTTCAAATTGCCGGCTAGAGTTACCGCTCCGTCCCTGCCTGGAAATCAGTCAAATGTAGTGGGTCACATATGGGTTAATTACTATGTTTAACTTCTTGCACAGCTGGTTAGCAACGGAAAATATAAAAAGAGAGGGGTTTTGCCCCTTTCACAAATAATAATTCAAGGATCACCCGAAACAGGGAGACCTGCCTATTTGTAGCCTCTTTTCCACAGGGTTTAACAGTTGTCCCGCATACGCTCACACACAAAATAAGGCAGCTTTTTCCCTGCTGAGCCTGGTTTTTACATTTGCTTAACACTTATGTTACACGTCCACATCCTGCTTCTACATAAAGCTGAATTCTCAGCTACCAGGAAACCTCCCCCCGAAACCCAAAAGCACAATTATTCTCCCTCTGAGAAACACTGTTGTTAATGGGGGAACCAAAATGCAAGCGCCATCGGCAGCGGCTTTTTTATGCTTGAGCGTGCCTGTTTCCCCAAGTTTTCTGAGCATGTTAATGATCGCTAATGCCATGGAGAGCACAGCTCCGGCGGCTGGTGCCCTGCGTCAGGTCAGATACAAAGCAGGCATGTGAAATATAAGCTCCGTCTCCCAAAGCACTGCTCCATCGCTGACCTCGAGGCTGGGATTCTTTTGAACTAAGGTGGCTCATTGTTTCCTAGAGAAGTTAAATTGTTGTTTGTGATGATTCCTTGTCAGGGATTATTGTCCATTAGGAGCCACAAATATATTGCAGGTAAGCTCACAGGCAATATACACATTTCTGCTCAGGGTGGGAATCCCTCCTGGTGCATCTAGAGCTGTGGCCAAGTGATGTGGGGGCTGCCCGCAGGAGCCCTGTTCTCCGCAGCAGCCCGTCTAAACCCGCAAGACCAAGTCACAGCTACATAGACGAGGAAAGCCTCAGGCTTTCACCCACCCGCTCACCCCAGGGAGGAAACACCCATCTAGCAAGGAAAGCTCCTATTTGGTGACATGCCTTAACAGAAAATTCCCCACTGAAGTCAAGACTCCAAGCAATTAAAAAAAAAAAAGAAATCAAGAAGCTCCTGGTCTTCTCAAGCCCTCCTTGGTCCCCAGGGACCTGCTGGACGAAGCCTGGCCAGCTCCTGTGGGGTGAGGTCTGCAGGGACCCCGTCCCACGGTGGCACCAAGTGACAGGCAGCGAGGACCACCCCGTTTGCTCTCCCTGGCCAGACCTGAGCGCGTCTTTCTGTTCAATAAACTTTCTGGTAAACCTCAACCACACGCAACCCAATCTTTGGAAACCACCAGGCTTGTTCCAAATGGCATCCCAGGGACCTGCGCGTTGCCTTTATTTCAGCAGCCGGCTTTGGGCAGCTGGCAGGAACAACCACTGCTCGCACTCCTGCTCAGATGAACTATTTTCTTTCCCCCAGAAGGTGGAAGAACATCAGGGCAGGAAGAAGCCCTCAGAAGTGCCACGCTATATAAATAGCCCTGTTGGGAGTATGACAAAGGTTCTCTTGTGTTGCTGAACAATAGAGTGAATAATATACAGTTACCCACCAAGATTAGCAATAAAGCAACTAACCACACTAAAGATAACAAAAAAAGGGGGCCTTTTGCAAAAACAGCCTGTTTAAACATGGTTTCAAAAAAAAAATTTTTGTTTTCAAAGAGAGGAAAATACATAATTCTTTTCACCGCAAAAAGCTTCAAGGCAACTATTCAGGGCTGAAACTTTTCACAGTTAACACATGTGTGGTATCTTCATTTCGGTGGAAGTTACATTGTTTGGGATTGCCAAAAAAAACTGCTTAATTTTACAGCACAATACCACAATTGATCTACCAAAAAATGCAAGAGCCTTGGCACCCAGAAAGTATTAAAATTTAGGAAGGAATAAAATATGCTGTAGGTAAATAGTCATGTGGATGTTCAGGGGGCTTTTTTGCCTATAAAAGGACTTGTCATTGGAGTGCAGCTAGCATGTGTGGGGTGAGAAAATTTACCCACAAACAAGGCAATAAAAACTGCTAATCATTTTTAAATGATTAAAATGTAATTAGAAACAGAGTTGGCACAAGTTAAGACAATGCAGTTCTTGTGACTGAAGCAAATCAGGGCTAGTCCTGACATTCTCACAGCAGACTGGAGGGACAGAAATTGCCACACTTACTCAGGCGAGCAAAGGTTCCCAGGCTCCCAGCCGGAGATGGGCAGATACCACCATCCACGCACCACCAGGCTCGGAGGCCGGCACCTTCCCGGGGCGCTAACCCAGCGGGAGAGGCGGCCGCGGGGGCCCGGAGACGGGGACGCCTCAGTCTTGCCTCCTGCCGCGAGCAGGATGGAGTCAGGCGCTGGCCGACGGGGACAACCCGGCTTTGAGAGCGGGGAAGACACTTGCATTGCTCGTCAGGTGGCCCCCTCATTTGGATAGGGCTTCCCAAGAGTGCACCCCAATAATACCAAGTAATAGTAGGAGACCTCACTCCTTGCACCGCAATTCGAGGGTCATGTGAAGAGGTGCATGGCTGGCATGTCCCACTCTCTGGAGGCTCTGTGGCATGAAAGGAGGCCCCAAATGTTCTTTCATGTTCCCGATAATTATTTTTTAAA
Organism: Fregata magnificens; assembly: GCA_013389945.1. Lineage (NCBI taxonomy): Eukaryota > Metazoa > Chordata > Aves > Suliformes > Fregatidae > Fregata > Fregata magnificens. Next base: position 63,734 of record WAAD01027009.1, on the reverse strand, counting down.
CCTCAGCTTGCCTTTTGCATTTTTTTCCCCCCAACAGCAGAATCCGAGGCTTCATCTACCCTAGTTTTTCTATGCAGAGAATTAAAACATCATGCAAACCCTGAGTTTGAGACCTGGTTGTGTGGCACGAGAAGTGCTTTTAATTCAACTTGCCTCGAAAGCTTTGACTTTTAGTGGCTACTTAACACTTGGAAAAAAGTTCCTAACTATTCAGTCCCTTCCTCCTTTCCCTGAAGAAATTTAGAAATTCCCAGGAGCTTCTCCAGAAACCTTCCAGCTCCCAGCGAAGCTCTAAAAAAGCGCAGGGAGAGGTGCCGAGTGACGGCTCCTTGCAGCCAGGAGGGCAAGGACTTGTCCTCACTGTCCCTCCGTGACGCCTGTTCCCAAGGGGGGCAAGGAGCCACGGCTCAGGCACAACGTCATGCTGGCCCACAGAAAAAGCCTGCAAAAATTGCTTCATTTGGGGGGTTGTTTGTTTTTAAAACAAGTAGTCCTTGACAGTAATGAAGTCTCTTCCCATTACAACCCCCTCCAGCTCCTGCACCCCACCTCTGCCTATCCCAGGATTCCCCCCCTCCTATTGCCATCCCCAGGGCTCGTGCCCAAGCCCCACGCCGTCCCCATCCTGCCCCTTCGCAGGCCTCCCCATCCCCTGGCCACCACCACTCCCAGCTTTTGTTGCTGCCTTTGTCCTCACCCCAACCCTCTGGGGACCTGCTGCCCTCCTGCCGTCTTACTCCATATCTTCCTCCTCCGCTTCCCTTCCCGGTGCTGGAGCATCTCTATCCCACGCTACCCAGCCCCGACGCAGGCACGCAGGAGATGGCCTCCTCGCCCCTACGTCTGGCACCCCCAAATCCCCCCATCCCCACCCCGGCGTGGCAGCCAGGAGCATCGCTCGCGAGAGGAGCCCTGCTTTGTGTATCTGCGCGCTCGGGCTTTCTGTGGGGACAATGAACAATGAGAAATTACGGGGCGATGGCACGTGGCCAGCGCAAATGCGACTTTCCGATCATTTAGCTGCCAGGCTCTAACAAGTCGTTAGCAAGTCCGTGTGGGAGATTTTGCAGAAGCTCCCGGCGAGGTGGGTTTCATCCCGCAGATGATGTGATCGGGACAGCCCCTGCCCCAAACAAGCTCCTCGCCCTGACGCGTGGAGGTAGGGGCCCTTGTCGCCAAAACAGCTGTAAGATTTTATTTTACACAGACAAAACCCATATTTTACTCCAACCTCATTCTCAGAAATCACTGAACCATTTTAGCTGAAACTTTCCAAAGAAAGTCAGCCTGAGGCTGACACCCTGCAAAGGACATTTCAGCCAGAACAGTTTAAGTTTGGCAAAGCTGTAAGCCACTGAAGGTTTCATAATGGAAATTGTTGAGGCAATATTAACTATAGATGTCCCTCCCCATGCTGCCTACAATACTAATAAATTCCACTGAGGCTGTGAATTCTCCCCAGCTATTAACATTTTCGCCAACTGTGTAGATTTTTATATTTGACAAAACACAATGAAATCCTTTGAAATAAACAGCCACCTGAAGCAAACCTCAGCCCCACTTCCCTACCGCAACCAGGACTCTCCTATACATTTGAATTCTTTGTCTTATCCGTGCCATAGTTGTAGTATACTATAAATACCCAGCTTTGTCACATAAATGCAAAGTTTTATTGTGCAGTTAGCCTTGATAGAAAGCACTGCTGAAAGTTGTTTAGAAATTAAATATCTAAAACAAGCTATTTTAAAATACAGAGCCCTCACTATTTCATGTCTGAAATGAAGAAATTTCATCTTAGGGAGAGCAAGCTGTCTTTCACACCATATGGCTAATGGTAGTGCATAGCAATTAGCTGGGCTGATTAATGGGGAACAGACTCTAATTTTATGCTTATAATTGAGGCTGCATTTGCACCCCTGGTGCAAATTCAGCACATCCCAACTTCCACTTACAACAGGCAAGAAATCAAGAGAAACAGAATGGTGTGGAGAGAGATTTTTTTTTTTCCCTTCTAGACCCCTAAAGAGCATCAGATTTGCAATTTAAAAGAGTGTTAGCAGCACAATAGATGACAGATTTGTGCAATAGGGTCAAGCGGCCTGGTAAACAAACAGCACCCTCTTACACATGTATAGGCAGAAAAGGAAATGGGTAATATCTAATATGAGCTGTAAGAAATTTGAATATGTCTCCCCCACCCCGCCAGGCACACAACATTTGCCTACTATGGTCAGATGATGCTACCCCTCCACGTTATGGTTATGAAACACAAAGCAAGGACTAGCAGTAAACAAATAGAAGGAGAAGAATAAAGCTCCTGATCCAGTGAATTTTAAGTACAAGGAAGGAGTAAAGTGTTTTAATGAGGGGAAAGACTGCACATCTTTCCACATTCCCAGAACGGAAATAATTTTGTCTCAGTCAAAGTATATTGAACAGCCGTAAATCTTTGATGCAGTTATTTGGTCTTCTGGTTGAAACTCAGCCCTCTATATAAAGTTTCAATTTACTTCTTATTCTTTATGTTTCTAAAGTATTTGTAAGAAAATTAATGCATTAAACTAGGTGACTCTTACTTTTGCATGGATGGCTCAATGAGTGGCAGGCAGATGTAATTCCCACCTCAAAACCTTGCCATTTAAGAAGCAGAAGGGCACATCACCCAGGACTAAGAGCAGATTCACACCCTAACGCTGCAGGCACTTGCGCATGTGCTTAATTTTACTCATGTGAACAGTCCCACTGTTTTACTGGTCTATTACAGGAGAAAAGCAAAGCATGCACTTCAGCCTTATCAGGTCAGGGGCCTCCTTTAATATTTCCATGAATTGTTTCTAGCTAGGTATCTAGTGTGAAAGTGATGCTAATTGGGCCAATGAATTTTAGGGCAATTATGAGTTGTCAGCAAGACTGGGTTTCCATTTGGAAAGGGAGAACTGGCCGGGAGTCCTCAGCAAAGCAATACTGCAGCTCCCAACGGCAGCAGAAGCTCAGGCACCTCTCGGAGATACTCGCTTGCTCCGATCGTTGTCGGGCTGTAATGGGTTATCTTTGGTTTCCTGGAAGAAGCCAAACCTACTGAATGAAGCAGCCTAGAAAAACAGGACATGAAAACTAAAATCCCCCAAATCCTGCAAGGAAGAATTTGAGGGGCTACGCGGGGTTTCGGCCAGGCTGGCAAAGCAAGGAGAGCAGCTCCTTCTCCGCCAGCATCGCAGGGCACGGCTCTCCAGCAGGGTTTTATCAGGGAGGGGCTGCCGTGGAGGACAAAACATGCGGATCGCCAAGAACAAAAAAAAATTTTTTTAAAAATCAACCAACAGAGAAGTTTCCATCTGAATATCTTGTCTAAGACTCTCCCCCACCAGGAAACCCTCATCCAAGTTTTTTCTCTTAGAAGTGGGTACTAGCTTTTACCCTCAAGTTACTCCTTTTTAGTAAATGTGTTTTGTAAAAGTTACAACGCATGCAATGGCATTTTTACAGTCTTAAAACAACTGATTATAACAATGAGCTTATGCAAGAACGCCTCGTCTTCCACCAGGGAATTATTTTCTGCCATCGAATAACATGTAACAAATGATTTTTTCAGACATGCAAAAAACACCCACTAACTTTAATGAGACTGCAAGGTCAAGCTCTCCTAGGTGTCGGAGGGGTCTGTGGGAAGATGCTGCCTTCTCTGTGGTAAAAAGGAAGTAGAAGAGGCTTCACCTATTTCAGTCAGCCAGAAAAGAGAAGGAAGCAGCTGCCCGTTGCGGAAGTACTGCGTTCAGGAGAGAAGATATTTGACTGTCCCGAATTTAAGTGACCAACCCCAGGCAGCCATATTCAGGGGAAGAGCCAAATCTGCATGGGGAAGTTTAACAAAAATCAACAAGAAGACATCTTTTGCGTGGAGGAGTGTTGCCTGCTCCGCTCTGGCCGAGCAGGGACCTTGTGTGAGAGCAACCGGGACAAAAAGGCCTCCTGACTTCAAGTCTTAATGCAGATCCAGAAAAAAAGAAAACAAAAATTACTATTTTGTCAACTTACTGAGGTTTTGTTGGGAATTGGGGGCAGAGATGTTTATTGCTAGAAGACTATAATTGACTGTTAATTTTGGTGAGGAGACCTTTTGTGGGCTACGGTGTCTAAATGAAAACCAGTAGCGTTCTGTTAAGAATAACTCTTTATAAATAATTGAAAACTAGTGTGACGACTGAGACCTTGCTGCTAATTACACACACCGAACTGTGTTATTTTGGGATTGTTTAATGCAAGAAAGATAAATTTAAGTCCGAAAATAGCTGCAGGTTCAACCTAGATTTTGAGAGACAGATTAATCTTCTCATCACTAATTAACTGGAAGCGGGGTATTTCTTACCTGCACATTATTTCATGCGTGAGCAGAACTCGGCACATTTCTGGGTTCTTGTCTTGGCCTTCATATACTATCGCCTAGAAACAAAACACATTTTTAGCTGTGCATCGAGTTGAGTTTGGAGAAAATAAAAACGCATCGCGGTAACCAAAGGCGCAGCCGGAGTTGCAAGCCCGGTCGCAGGCTAAAGAGACCGCATCTCCCCCGAACCTGCTCCAAGACTTGCAGTTGGAAAACAACACAAGCTGAGTACAGCTAAATTCCCTCCTCTCCGTTGCACATCTCTCAAGTGGTGTGTAGGATGGGTTTTTTTAGTAGTCAAGACAACCACAATTTTCTTTTCAATTCAGAATAAAATATAAACCTAATAGCATTAAAAGAAAAAAAAAAAAAAGAAAAAAAAAACAGCAAGGATTGGCACACTTTGGGTCCTATTCATTTTAAAAAAAAAAAAAAAAAAAAAAAAAAAAAAAGACAGAAAAGAGAGAGCTCATGTATTTTTAATTACAAAAGCTGCACAGCCCAGGCATTTTCCTGGTAGCTCCTGAGAAAGCGCTTGGGCCTGATTCTCCCCTCGAACCTCATGATCCAACGCTTTCCGGAGAGCAACTCCGGAGTTAGAGGGATATAAATAAGTGAGAGGCAGGCCCTACCAGAGCAGAGGATACCAAAACAAACAGAGGATCAACCAGCTTGAGAAATTTGACTCTAAGATAGCATGGGGAGAATCCTTTAAGTTAAAACTGTGGAAAGACAGTGTATTCGCATTTCAGGAAGGGTCTATGTTTGCAGTCCTCCCACCAGCAGAACCGACAGCGACAGCAAGGGATCGGTGTTACATGCAAACTAGGTTAGCCCTCACAGCCCGCTCAGTACAGGGTTTCTATCTGATCCAGACAGAGTTATGTTTTCTAACCACCCCTGGCCCCAGGCACCAGCCCCCCTGCAGCAAAGCAAGAGTGAAAAGGAGTTGCAACAGCATCTTTTGATAGCACTGAGGTTCCTAAATCTTTTAGGGTGCCACTCCGGAGCTAGGATCAATGGTTAGAGCCCCAGCCCCAGTGAGATGACCACTCCTGCTTCTGAGCATCAGCTCTGCCCTTGATCTGCGGTGTGACCTTTTCAGCCTCTAAGATACAGACTTAAGAAGAAGAAATTGGGGAACAAACTCTCCAGATAAAATGACATCTGATACGGGTATCCCTAAAGCTAACGATAAAACAGATATTGAAAACAAAAACCAAAAGTATGCTATATGGATGAAATAGGTTTTATGGAATAAGACCGCTTTGAAATGGAAGTGTGGAAAATACTGAGAAAACATAAGTTATCCTAATATATGATGAAGTAAGATCATACAAACTGCTTTCCCAATCCTTACAAATATATCCTTACAAATACCCTTACCAAGGGTAAGAGGTGTTCTACCTGCAACAGGGGCACGGATCTCAGGACACACAAATCTGAAGAAGCATGAGCTGATTTTTAACACCGTTTTAATAGTAATATGCAATATTAATATTATGAATTATAAAATTATTAAATGATTCCATAAATAATATCAGGAATGGGGCTGTGTTATCTTTGCTAGTTTTAATTTTTTCATTTTGGCTTTGCTATGTGCATTCCCCTAAAACCTGAGAGCCAGTGGGGCTTTTTTGCTGATAAGATAAAACAGAGGCCACCAGTGCCATTGCAACTAACGGGTACAGAGTTTCAGCTGACTTCTGCCCCCTCATTCCCACCAGAGAGACACAAAACCTGTGAACCCAGCACTCGTATAAAGGGGACACGAAAGTGGTCGCAGGACGCATGCAAAGTCCACGCAGCACAGACACCAGCAAAAACCCCTGACCCCAGCTGGGACCCCATGTCCCTGCTCGGTTGCTGGCTCTCACCCTGAGGTACTTCCACATCAGTGCCCAAGAGAGCTACAGGTGGTTTGCAAGAGGCCTTGGAAGACGGCCGTACAGTCGTCCATGTGTTACATCAGGAGCTGGGACAAATTCAGAAGATCCTCATTTCCATTCATTAAGGGGGAAGATGGGGAGAAGCTTCTTCCAGCCAAAACCAGGGAATCAAAGTAACGGGCTGACAACTGATGGCGTCAGTCAGCAGGGACATTGCAAGGACTCCAGAAAACCCCAGATCAGGTTCCACCTGGCAGTGGGACCAGGCCAGGCAAGGGGGAAGCTTGCGGCACTTTTTGGACTTAATTAACACATAATCAAAGAATAACCTGCCTCTGAGACTGCAGAGGGTGGGGGATAAAGAGCAGATCTACTCCTGAGGCCTTTAGTGGAGACAAACACCTCCGGTCCCCATTCACCTCTGTACATCACAGCATGACACAGGGGGAATAGTGCCTGAGAGAGGACTGCCGGACTTGGCTCATTCTTCTTAGACTTTCAAATCTTAAAACAAATTTACCCAGTATGGGTTATCTTGTTGCCAGTGAAGTCAAGGAAGCACTAGAAATGACAAACCAGAACACAAAATTTACTTTCTTTTTTTCCCCCTCCCCTCTCTTCCTCTTCTCTTCCTGCTGCTATGCTTACTTAACCTCCAGGTACCCGCTTAGATAACTCAACTAAATAGCAATAATGAACGGGCAGAGTCAACACTGCGGTACATAATCACCTTGTCTGTTGTGTTTAGCATCAATGATCCCTTCTTTGCGTGCATGACATTCTTCTGCCTTCCTCTACGTTAAGGATTTGCTTTTCACTTTATTTACATTTAATTACCGATGTTGTACCCATGCACATTTTGTTTTCTCCCCGTTAAACACAGATACTCCCGCATACCCTATCCCTGCAGGAATCCCTAGGAAATTCAAGGAAGCAGGAGGAATTGCTGAGTTCATGTCTGAGAAACTCATCCCGAGCTCCCATTCCTATGTCCCAATTTACTTGTGCGAATGGGTGTGTAAAGCGCCAACTGTTTGCTTCCATGAATGGCTGCCCAAGAGTATTACAGATACTCTACCGCCTTGCAAACTGCGCTGCTCTAAAGCATTAATTCTACAATTAGTTTCAAAAAGGAAACAGGAACTGCTAAAGTTTCAGATCGTTATAGCTGCCAGAAGTATTTTTACAGGAAGGGTCTACAATGTTACTGTTGTGAAAATTTTTAACTTTAAGATTTGAAAAGCTACTCTTTTAACAAAACTGTCTTAATTTTTTTTAAATTATTATTTTTTTAAATTTCAGCCTTTAAAACAGAGTGATTGCGGCAGGATTTCTTGTCGCGCTAACATCGTCGTGATTTTGTCAAATAGGGATCATGTTAATGAGAGATAAAGTGAAAGTTACAGTGTATAAACTTAGACCACACCAGAGCTAAAAATAAGCCTGCAAATACACATCAGAGTTGCACAACAAAACACCAGCAAGGGAAATGCAAAATTATAGACTTTGGGTTTTTTCTTTTTGTTTACTTCGTGTAGTTTTAACCCGGTGTTATTTCATAAGCGTTTCAAAATAGTTTTTCTTCTCCTGAACAACTTAAATATTTCCCCACAAAATTCATCTTCCATTTTGTAAGCCGTTACTCACCCAAGTAACCTTTCTACAAGAAGTCCCAATGAGTAACGATCACTCATGCACAAACGGCCCCGAAAAATTAGTGTCAAAATATAAGACTTCCTCACTCCCATTTAAATAAAGCTGCATAAAAAGTTAAATCAAATGCAATTCACTGCTTGCCAGCAAATAAAAATTACTAAATTGAGCACACCACAGTCATTTGTAGGCGACAAGTGCGTCCAACAATTTGCCTAAACTTTTCAGTGAGAGATCATTAAAAAAATTAAAATAAAATAAAAGGGGGGGGGGGGGGGGAGTAATATAAAAGTCAAGACTACAGTTCTCACTTAATCCACTTTTTCCCCAGTAAAGACGGCAGGACAAAGCAGTAAAATAGTTGACGAATAAGTTGGAAAAAATATAGTGCCAGATTTTGTCCTTAGCTATTCCTGAATAAATCCAGATTTATGCTGCTACAAACTGAGGGCAGAATCGTCTCGTGGTGTCAGTTTGCCAGTCAAGCAATCCTGCTTTCTGAACTGGATGAGAAACGATCTTGAAGGAATGAGATCATGGTCGTTATATTATTCAGTTATATCATGGCCTCGATTTTAAAAGAGTAGGAGAAGGAGAGAAATCACCAACATGCATCTAAATCCACTCGCTTTCAAATCCCTCCTCTGTTTCACAAAACAAACTATCTCCTTCATTGAAATAAAGGAGAAAGAAAAACTCATTAAAATGAGGGGCTTTTCAAAAACAGAACTAAAATGATTTGTAATGACGTATACAGCCATACACACAGAGAGAAAATAAAATCCTGGCCCCACCGAATTCAATAGGAGCTTTGCAATTGACTTCAGATGGGCCAGAATTTCACCCAGAGAGGATTAGGCTTGTATCCGCTATATATCTACACAGAAAATACTGTGAATTACATTTATTTGGCTTCGAATGCTTAACCCTTAATTCCCCGAGTTTTTACCCCTTCCCCAAGCAAATTTTCGACTTGTCCCAGTGAGGTTTATCCCGGACAAGTAGCACAGGGCTGGGTCCCAGGGCGAGAACGGCTAGTTCTTGCTGTCTCTCTCAATGCACAATTCAGTAGCATCTCATTATTTTATCCAGTCTCCCTCTGCCTTTGATACGCAGCCTGCTTATCGATGTATTCACACAAATTAAATAAATTTATCTCTCCTAATATGTTCGTTTTTAATGGTTTTCAAACATTCACATGGAAACAGCTCTAGCGTAAATATCCCAGAACAAATGGCTGTATATTATACAGGAGGGAGCAGTTGGGCTGCCAGACTGGGAATGCACCAGGCCATCTGGCTCAGGCAGTCTCTCCAAAATCCTCAGCTTTGTTTTCACCCTCAGACTCCAAACAACACATTTTCCACTGTGATGAGTTTACATTTTCCCAAACACAGGTCCTGATCATGCATGCAAATTCCAAACTTCTCCATTCCTCTCTGTACAAGAAAATTAAAATCACCTGCGCTTCTGACATCTCACCAAAGGCACAAGAAAGCTGCTAAAATCTGGCGCAATGTAAACTTTCCCCGTCACAGGGGTTAGGTTTTGTTTTATGTTTGTGTGAAATTTCTCCAAGTCTGCTGAGGCTCCTCTGAACTTATTGATAACATTTTTTTTCCCATGCGTGTAGCTGCCAGAGAAGGGCCATGCTATGCACAGAATAGAGAGCTGATCAAATATCTGCAGACATCAGAGAATGATAGAGAAGTCAACAGAAAAACCATTTGCATCCGGAGTTAAAGTACTGAAAAAAAGCAAAATATAAACAGAGTCTAAGTCTGAAGGAAGGATTTTTGACTCATGAGGACTCTCAGCAATAGACAATAACTATCGTGCAAAACTTATGATTTTTAAGATGCCTGAGCCATATTAGCATCCGTTATATCTTATGGATGAGAACGGCTGAAGGAAAAATGGGTGGGGAACAAGTATTTCAGATTTATTTCCTCCATCTTTCCTAATAGTGAAATATCTCAACTTTATGAAAATACAGCTGAAGAAATAGAAGGCATCTCTTCTCCGTAAATATATTAAAATCCTTAGACTTGCCTAAAAACTCCGGTTTTATTTATTTATATTTCACATTTTGCAGGCAATTTCAAAATGCATCATTGTTAGAGCCAGACCTACTGCGGTAGGAGCTGCTGCTTTACGGAAAGCAACAGCTATAAAGTTTGGGATCCTACAGGGTTTTGAACGCATTAGGAATGTGATCCCGACATAAAATGAGGTGCCAAGATAACATAAAAGAAAATTTAATTAAGCCAGTATTGACGCCAAATGTTGTTACCCTAACTGAAAAGAACTTTGCCGCAACATTAACGATTTGTGTGTAGTATTTACAATTTTTAAATGACGGGGGCACGTTTTGGAAACGTACCGAGACCCTTCAAAGGCATGTAATTCCCATCTTACCCAACACTTCTCTGGGGCCACCACCAAAGGCCAAACACATTATCCTGAATATAACTCAAAATGATGCACGTTGAGACCAGTCCTGCCTGGGTTTCCCATTCAGAAGTCCCACAGCCCAGACTACCAAGGACCGTGCATGCAACGAAAGCTCGTGTTTTGGGGCAGTGCGTGCATAGTTCATACCCACACCCCAGATCTGCCCGGGGATGTAGTCGGCGACAAAATTCTTGGTTACTTCAGTAACGCCACTCTCCAGCCCTGCTTCCCGTACCCCATCGCAGCTGGTAGAGAACATACACGCGCGCACCAGGACACGTAGATCCCCGTATTCCACCTATGACAGGACTCTTGCCATGACTTTCTTAGTTGGGCACAGCCACGCAAACAAATCCCTGACTAATTCAGATCAAGAACACTATAGGAGCAGGAATATCTGCTATTTATCACATACACAGCATCCAGCATAGCAAAGCCCTGCCTGTCTACCTGCTGATATAACGCATGCTGCTAATGGGACATTTATGTTAAATCTATGAGTAGCAATCCTATGTGCAGAAATCTAGGTCTGATCTGCAGAACAGATTTTATTTTGTCTTACCTAGCTTAATAATCTGCAGCTGTACAAAACCTTGCAATTTGCAACTGTGAGACAAAGAGAATACATTTAAATCTGATTTGTGCATATTTTTAAAAAAAAAAAAATTAATATAAGGAAAGAGCCACAGATACTTTCCTGTATGATCTGGGGAACCTAACTCATTCAAGCTTTGCTTCTGTGGGATTTTTAATTTGCCACCAGAAACCTCAGAGTAGCTGTAATTTCAGTCTGGGAATTCACAATTATTGAGTGTGTGAATGTGCGTGTGTGAGTATTGAGAAGATCCTTGCCAGCCGAAACATGTACGCTTCTGCAACAGTTTCATTTAAAAGTAATCATTTCATTATCCAATTTGTTCTGAGCGTCATGCATTAAAATACTACACCTTCAAGCAGACTGACAATATATATTTAACTTTCATTAAAAATTAAAGAATTTTCAGACAGTCTTTGCAATATTTAATTACAGTTTGATGATTCGAAAGTTACTTGAGAATCTTCTATATAATTCACTGTCGTAAAATATAAATGATATATTCAACATTTGGGTGAGCTTCTGTCATGTGCGGTACTTCTCTTCCTAATAAGCATTCAATAACGGAAGCGATCGCAATTCTGAAATGATTTCACTTTAAAAAAGAAAGAATTAAAAAAGAAGAAGAGGGAGAATTTAGCCCCTGGCCCCTGTAGAAAATCAGAGTGGCACATGCCACAGTTTTGACATAACAATGCCCTATTTTTCATAAGCAATTATAGTCATGCCTAAAGAAATTATATTCATGAAATGAATACGTAAGCAAACATGTTTGCATCTAAAATAGCCTTTCGCTCCCCATTTTCTAATCTAAGTTCAGAGAGCTTTTGTTCTAAACCCTCGCTTCTCAACTCCATTGCACTTTCCCCAAAAATCTGTAATTTGCACTAACTTTGTTTTTGTAAGACTTGCCAAAATCAGACAGATTTCTTTTTTTTTTTCCCCCTGTTTCACTGTGAATGTGCTTTAAAGCTACATGGTAGATTTTACAAATAAACTGTATCATCTCAGGGTTTTTTTCCCCCCTTTCTCTCCAAAGACCCTCTGATCACTTGATAATAATGAGAGACCAAGAGGTCAAACAGTGCCTTAGGATGAACTCTTCATATGCAAGATGCCTTTGTTAAGAAAATTATTTTGAATCTACTGCTCTACATGAGTTCAGGGCTCTGTTTTCAACGGGATTATGAACAGAGGCTTTTGCATTTCCGTAATGATAGGAAAGCTATTTAAAGATAATATTTGTTGATAGTCTCTCTCACACGGTCTACAGTGAAACGCACAAGCTCCAAAAGGACTACAAAGAGTTCATATATCAGGAAGATTTTGTTACTTTTAACACAAACTAACCAATTTGTGCCTGAAAAACAAGGAATGACAGCAAATGCGTTCCAAGGGTTGTTATGAAGAAGGGTATGTTGCTGCTGTTTTAATTCCTACAGGGAATGGGCTCTGTTTGGAAGTGTATAGTTTAACAGAGTTCAGATGCATAGTGGATTCTCTAGTAAAATTCATCCAAGTTCCTTTTTTCTTTTTTTTTTTTTTTTTTTTTTTTTTTTCTTTCTGTTGAAAGACAGTCTTCAATAGCAGGAAAAGATGTTTTGGGACCATCAAAGAGAGTTTTCTAAAACAAACTCAGCCCTTAGAGCTTTATGTTTTGCTGTAGAAAAGAAACCCAAATACAAGCCAAGAGTTCTTTTCCTTACAGACAACATACAGGGACTGACTTTTCCCATCGGTACAAAAAAAGCTTAATCCTTTTCCTAAATAAAATCTAAGAATTTTTTTTAACAAGTAAAACAGATTAGGAGGGAAAAAAATATATCTTAAGGATATAAAGGCTTAAATGCAATCCCAACTATTTAAAAGAAACGTATTACAAGAGAAAAATATTCTGACAGGAGCAGGAGAAAAAGCTAGAGTAACAAATTTTTTAAAAAAAAGAAAGAATCGACTTGTTCAGATAGCCCCTTTGCGAAAATACTGTTTTCATACAGAAAAGTATTTTTTACAGGGAGGCACGCACGTTATTACTCCGTTTGGGAAGCTAAAGAGCAAGCTTAAAATCCGGGTCGATCCACTGGGGAGGTCTGCTGCCCCAGCGCCCTCCCCGCAGGCCGGCACCCAGCGTTTCGGGGGCTATCCCGACATGCAAATGTGCCGCGACTCGGTCGCTCCTCCTTTAACCCAGGGACCCGGCGGCAGCGCGAATAAAGAAAGGACAAACACGGCCACCGCGCCCGAGCCGCGGCTTGTGCCGACGGCGTTCGGTGGGCCGGGGGTTAATTCGCACTAATGAAGCGGCACAACCAGCCCCAGCCCGGACTAGGACGGCTGGAGGGGTCGTCTGTGTTTTTCGGAGCTCCCGAGCCCGGCGGCGGCGGGCAG
>WAAD01027009.1:3531-42791 GCA_013389945.1 Fregata magnificens | reverse complement strand
GGGGGGGGGCGCACCAGAGGGGGTGTTGGGGGGCAGCTGCCACCGCCCCCCCGGCACCCCAACAGCCGCCTGCCCCATGGGGTTCCCGGGGACTCGCGTCCCCACATCTGGGCACAGACGGTGCAGAGTGGAGTTACCCGCCCGGGTCTGGGGGGTTGGTTGCTGGGGGGTCATCCCAAATATTCCCACCATCGATCGTGGGCAAGGGCACGGGTCTCGTCCAGCTGTGAATTCAGCCGTCGGAGTGTTACTGCTATCCCACGGTAAACACGGCTGCAGGTGTAGCTGGACCGCCCGCGGCGTGTCAGCGACAGGGATGTGCTGGCTCTGTCCCGAGAGCCTCCCAGTCCTAACGCATCGTGGGACCCTCCTGGCAGCCCTACTCATGCCAAAAGGGCAAACCGTCCCTACAGAGGGCAAACACCCTCTGCTTCCACCGATAAGAGCAGATGAAAACTGTTTCTTCAGTACATCAGTGGAAATTGCACTACGCTATAGACAGCTGCAGATTCCCATTCCCTACAGTACTCACACAAGTTTGCAATACATTTAAGGTTAGCTTGTATTTATTTGTTTATTCTGGCAGCCACCGGACAGATTATGGTTATTTTATCACTCAAAATCTTGCGATGCATTGTCAATTCAGCAAAGCATGTAAACATACAATCAACTGCTGTTGGCTTCAGGGAGATGTACATGTCTCCCATTTAAGAGGGAAGGGAGAAAGCCAGAGACATCCACTCCCTCCGAGAGGGTGAGTTTAAGCATATTACATGGAAGGGATTTAAACATCTACTAAAGTTGTCACATGCTTTGGTGAATCAAGACTGAATATTGTCGGAAGTATTTAAGTGACTCGGGAAACTATATCTCCTTTTAAACACTTACATAAACTCTGAGGACTTTACGCCTTGGGATTTCAACTTTAATGGTGCACAAGCTCTTTTGAAGGGTGTACTCCAAAATCTCAGGCTCTTCCTTCAAACAGGGGAATGATAAGAGAGACTTATAACTTGCTGGGTTGGCAAGCGTTAAGTTCTCTATGTCTAGGACCTGATTGCTCAGGATTTGGCTGCTCTTTTTGTGCTGAACATTTTGAAACCTATTTTCTCTGGCATTCAAGTTAAGATCAGAAGGTCTTATGATTTCAGCAGAAGCAGAACTAAGTTCATCATTTGGGCTCAGACATTTTGCCTGGAGCCAGAGGCATACCTTTGACCAAAGAGGTTTTGCCAGAGCATGGCATAGAAGTGCTTTGGTTGCAATGAAGTTTAAGATACAAAGAGATACTCACTTCTATATGTACTTTCCAGAGCTTTGGACAACTTGACATTCAAGTCCCTGCCTTGCGTGATCCAGAACGGGGCATTTCTTTGTTTTTGTCTTTGTCCAGGATCTCTGCAACTCAAGGGAGACCAGACATCCACCTGGACTTCTCACATCCCTTCTTAGGACCTTCTGTCAAAAATATTCAACCTGTGAGAAAGTGACAGAAGTTCTGGTAAAGAGACAACCGGCCAGTGCCTGTTACATGGGAAGGAGGCATCACACTCATTAGGAACTCTGGGTTATCCCATGTTAGTTATAAAGTCTGTACCTGTTTTAAAGTCTGCATTTCAGTAGAGCTAAAGTGTGCTTAAACACTCTCCTGAACAGAAATATTTTGGAAGGTGCTGTTCACTACCTAGCATTTGTGCAGGGAACGAGACATCATAGTCCTTACTCAAGCACAGCTCTCACTGACTTCCATGGGAAAAGGGTAGCCTGTCTGAGCAGGCATCTATGTTTGTTCCATATGCACACACATTTATTATGGATGATGTACAAATGCTGCTCTGGCTTCCCAAGCAGACTGTTATGGTAAGGCTCACATCCCACCGATCTCACTGCAGGGCTTAGGAAGCCTTCAGAAGACTCCCAGAATGCGTTACAAACAATGCATGGACAAATTTCTTCCACCAGCGCTGAAACAGAGTCATTGTCATGGTGTGATGAAGGAACTGTTAAACAGACACAGCAACAACACTGGAGCTGGATTCTAGCCAGGGTATTTCAAGCAACTTGTAAAAAGTTCACTGATTCTTTAATGACTCCACCTGGTTTAGAGCAGGACCTCTGTTTTATGTGCCTTCCAGAAGATATGTTGCAAGAGAAGTGTGTCTTAGATGATATGAATCAAACCAGTTCCTCTAACATCATGTTGGTCTGGAATAGCTGTTGACCTGATGGAGTGTTAATGGGAACATTTATTTGTTTCTTTATCACTACAAAGATGTCATATATACTTACCCTGCTGCTGCCACTGTTCCCAAAGGGCTGTCAGCACAAAAGCCATTATAACATGACTGCTGGAGGTAATTTTTTTTTTCCCCCCTCACACATTATTTCTTCAAATGATTCTGTAAAGAGAGAAAGAACTTGGATACAAAAATTGCTGGTAAAAGAACAGTGCAGTTTGACGTGAGCCAAAGAAGCTTTTCTAAACGCCTGTCACTCTCTGCTTTTATCGCTTCCGGAGAGCAACACACACAGCCCGTCTTGGCACGGGGTGCGTGTGCTGCACCTGGCACGGTGAGGCTGGGCTTTGCCACCAGGACTCTCCAGCACTCTCCCCATTCATGGAAACAAATGGGTGAAGTTTGTGTGGCAGTGCCGGACGACGCAACTGCCCTGTGCGGAGGGGCTGCGTTCGGGTGATATGCCCCATCTTCATGTTTCTTCGTATTTCTGGCTTACACGAGAGCACAGAGACTTTAACACAGAGTGTTTCGGTAACACGGTCATTAGTAAATAAAAATTAGGTAGAAACCCACTGCCTTTACCTGGGGGGGGGAATCCCATCACATTTCATTTGTGTTATGCAATGACTTGACAGTTTAAGGAAATTGCTAATGGGACCTTTTACTGCTAGGTCACTAGTTCAAACCTGGCTCTGTCAGTAATGACCAAGAGTATCTGATGAATGTTTGATGATGTGAGATTAAAATATGGGCCTCAATCCATTTATCAGTAGAAAAACCCTTCAACAACTTGAGCCCCTTAAAGCTAATCCCGATAGAAAAGCCTGCAAGGCTGGAGCGTGAACAAGCCCTCTGCAGTCCTACAGTAGATCAAGGTCAGGATGGGGGCATGCAGATGGAAAAGCTTACAGCACTGATGTCTGGGCAGAACCTTTCTGTGCATAAACAAATCTACTAGTTAATGCACTAAAATACTCCAGTAACAGTACAGTACGAGAGCGCCAAATCCGGTATTGTTCTCAAAGGGAAAATGATCCTGGCGCAGGGGGAAAGATGCAAATATTAGGAAATCCAGGGTCAAGAACTGGTTTATACTAGTGCCAAAACTCAGAAATTCACAATTTTGCAAGCTGAAAAGTTCTGTTTGAATTTCTCAATATTATAACACTACAATAAAGTTGAAACTCAAATGTCAAGGTAAGGGGTAAGGAGTTAGTAAACACCCTTTCTTATTTTTTTGAGATCAACAGGAAAATAAGTTATTGCCTAATTCAGTACTTCCCAAACGGTCCCTTGTTCTCAAAAAGTGTAAAGCATTGCTGGCAGAATTTGGCAACTGCTGACAGGCAAAGACCGAGGGCGGACGTCTGAGCAAGAAACAGCCACCTGCCCTTCGGAGCCCAGCCTGCCTCCAAATTAGTGCCAGGGCCAGGTGCACACGCTAGACATGGTCTGTAACACACATGTGCAAGGTCCAGTTTAGCAACATTTCCAGGACCTGCTCTGAGCCCTCCTGAAGTCCCTCAGTGCTTCGCTTTCAGGACTCGACCTCCAGACCCAGGAAAACAGGGGGACCACCGAGAAAGGCCGGGGCGGGGGGGTGTCCACCACAGGTGCTGGCACCATTCAGGAGTCCACGCTGCACACTCCCAAAGTAAAGCGACGGGAAAGACTCGCATCCCTTGTAAACTCACCAAGTGCTTGCAGAGCATTTACCAGCCGTTTCGGGTAAAATTAAAAAAGCATGAGGGCCATCTGGCGGGAGCAGGGAGGGGGTTTGACTTTACACCTCATTGTTCTCCAAATTTTTGCTGTGGGCTAAATCCAGCTGCGGAGACCGCTGGCCAGATGCTGAGAAATTGGGGAACACTGGAGGGGCCACGCTGGCATCACTTACCTCGGTAACACTCCTTGCACCTCAAAACATCATTTTTAAGGGAATTACTTCTGTGATGACTGTGTCACCACGAAAATGCAACATGCTTCTGCCAAGTGCTTCTGTGTAAGCGATGGAGGCAGCTGCTGGGGCCAGGGGCTGGTGCACGGGGGTCCACTGTACCTGCAAAAACACATAAGCGGTGACTGCAGCACAAACACCTACCAGGGATGGAAAGTCTGGTGCTGCAGGCAGGGAAAGGTTCCTCTGCGTCATTTACAGGGCAGGAGCAGGACTTTTTCTGCACAGAAAAGCTCAGCACTGACTCACTGAAATCAGCAGTGTTTACCTGACCACTGGAAATCCTGAAGGACTGGGACTCAGCCTACCTCTGCCCACCATTTCAGCAGGTACAATGCATGCTAGATGGGAGTGCTGGACTTACAGATCCCAAACTGCAGCCTGCAAACACCACCACAACAAGCATGTTCTCTGACAAATGAAAACAGAACTCACAGTCACCTTTTTCAGGGTGTGCAGAAATGATCTCCCCCTCTTGCTTGCATTTGGTTTTGATACCTGGAAATTAAAATTTTATTCATCACACTCAAGTATCATTTCTCAGAGAAAACAAACTTACTGCCTCAGAGGAATCCAGAGCATTAACCACCACCTGACATCATCTTGCAAAGGAAAAAGTATCAGTGCCACCCAGCAATAACATGAACTGCTAACAGTAGTCCTGATCCTGCTCCCTGTGTGCTAGTGCTCACTTCACACACTGCGCAGTCGTCTTGGGCCACAGACTACCGACAGCAAAGCCTGTGCTTCGCTCTGTGCCAGAACAAGGCTTCATACCTTAATATTTGGGGTAGTCACTTTTTGGAATTCAATACCTTCCAGGTGGAAAACTGAAAATTAAGGCAAAACAATTTTTTTCGTTATTCCAGGAGTCTCAGACATGCTAGAAACTGCTGGACAAACAGCTAGTAGCCATGCAAAAGGCAGCAGGGTTCTGTACTGTGGGTCTGGCAGACCCACAGCATCTGTATTGCAGGAATAGCCAGCACACATGCAGAAAACATCTTATCGTATACGATACTCCTGTTGAGCTCTGCAAGGTGCACTTAGCCAAATCCCATCCCACCAGTTTCCCAGCCACAGCTTCAGAATGAATCGAAACCCAGAGTTAAAAAGGCTGTTATGACCCTCCAAGTACACCACTTCGCTTCAGCGGTCTCCAAGGCTTTGGAGTTGCAAGTATAGAGAATTATATTCTAATTCTAATTTTAATATTTTTCCCCAGCTACATAACATTTTATACAGAAGACTCTGTTCCTGTGCATCTTTACACTTTCTGGGATTTGATCCATATTGATCCGCACGCGCTTCTTCTAGGATCTTTCAAGGCTGCAGAAATGACAATTTCCATACTAGTTACAAAATAATTACCCATAATAATTTAATAATGAGCTTTCCCTTTAAATTATTAACATAGGTAGCCAAGAAAATTGTCAATTTTAACAAGTTTAAATTCAAATGATAAATGCCAGATCTGTGTTAAATGAGACCGGCAAATTAGCAATTAAAATATTTATGCAAGAAGGCAAAAGATACTGTGTTCAAGGAGCCGAAGAGCAGTCTCCCATTGGAGTATTTGACAAAGGCCTGTGTTTGCGTACCTCAGCTTTAAAACCCTCTGCAAAGGGAAGAAGAAAAGAAAAATCTGAACCCATAACTGAAGCTGGACAGTGTTGATTGGTGCCCAGTGGGATTTCACCAGAATCCAAGCAATTCTTAGAATACCCTTGGGTTACATGGAGCAGAAATCCTGACCCCAATCAAATTATTGCTACCATATAAATTTTATCTGTGGGACGCTCCAAAACCAGGGAGTTGCTTTGTGGCACCTAATTGCTTTGTCACTGAGAACGGAGTCGACTACGCTGTCTGGTTTCTAAGAAAGGGGGGAGAAAAAAAGTCTTTCAAGCTGAAAGAAAACTACAGGTGTCAGAGCAGATCTCTGATCCCTGTAAACGTAAATCCCATTTTTCCCAGCAAAATTTGCAGACGTGAACCGTTAGCGGAGCATCAGCACCGCGGGGAAGGCGCTGGAGCGCAGCTTCACTCGGGATTTAGTTGGTGAANGCTGCCCGCGCCTGCCGGCGCCCACCCGCGGCTTCTCCCCGGGCTTTCACCCCCCCCACCCCAACCTCCCTTTTCCTCCTGCCTCCATCCTATTCATCTGCAACTGAAAAGGAGAAAAGGGAACCCTCTGGAAAGCAACCCCGGGCTTTTGGGAAGTTCGGAGTCCCGTTGCACGGGACCCCGAGGGGAGAAGTCTACGCACGGGGCTTAATTTCATCCAGATGTTTATACAAGGGTCCGAACGTCTTTAGGACACGTGTTCAAGGGTTGGATTCTCGGGAGGAGTGAAGCACTGGTTTAGTGCCAGTTTTCTGCTCAGGGAAAAGTTCGATCCCGCAGTCTGATAGAGAGCAACGCCAGAGGAGCACGCACCCACCACAGCCAGCGCAGCCTGCTCCCCCCGTAAAAGCACAGCACAAATAGATACAGAGCCCACTTGTGTCTGAAACCAAAGGGGACAGTTCAGGACCCATCAGTGCACAGACAGACCCGGCTAATAAAACCCCACGAGGGTAAGACCTGGATTTTCTATTGCAAACAAGCCTGGGGAGGAGATTACGGCCGCCCACCAGCTGCAGGTCACCCCAGACCTAGCGCCTGCCTCCAGGGTCAGGCAGTTCTCAGAACTCAGCTTATATTCCTCATCCACACCAAGTGAAAAGGTGACCCTGTAGCTTCCTTTAATTATTCTCTCCAGCTCCACACCTTTAGAAAAAAATGGGGACCTGGAAGTCACCGGATCCACCTCACACACAATTGTACCTGGTGAGAAATGGCTGCACAGGCCCAGTTTTTGTGAAAATGCCTCTAACCACTTAAATCAATCCCAACTGCCATGTATTAGAGCTGGACACAGGAACAGTCACAGACCAGAACCCCCCAGCTGCACCCATCGAGCTCAACAAGGAGCTAACACACTTGGTTGCATCTTCTGCAGTAATTAAGATTAATATTTAAGCACATCAAAGTGTAATGAAGAATTCTAGTAATATTCAACAGTTGGGTTTGAGTTTCTCCCACTGATTGTTTCCTACCACCTGTGCAAATGAAGATCATTACCAGCCTTTTTTCCAGCAAGATGACCAGATCAGCTATACCCAAAACTCAACCACACGTATGCAAAGGTTTTTATCTTGAAAACAAGGCGTATCTTAGCAGGTTACAATTTTTCATTTTTCTTTACTTATCAACACACACTTTCTAACATGGAGGGCCTTTGAGAAATTAATTTCCATCTGAAAACAAACAAGGGCTGAAAGAGTTTACAAAGGAACCCATCTTTCAAGGACATTTCCTTTTAAATTGCACAATGTGGCTCTTAGCAAGGAAAATAAATAAAACTTAATCCCTCTGCATTCCAGCTGGCATTTTTTCCCCAAGCTAGAAGCAAACAATCAATTTAAAGAAAACCCAGACTATGGTCAATTAAGGAACTGTATATCATTTCATTTATAAATACCAGATATCTATTCAATTGATTATTTTTATCCAATTAAGTCAGTTTTACATTTTGAATTCCTAGGAATTAAGTCATTTATCCACATCGCAGTCCTGGGCTTTTCACATCTGTTGCTGCAAAATTCTGCAGATCGTCTGGTCTTTGGCTGTTGTATTAGCTGAGAGTTTCAGCTACCAGATTTATTTTAGGATGTGGATTATAGGCCTCCAGGAAATGGCAACCACTGGGAAAATTTGTGTCTAATTAATTGTAACACATAGAAATCTCTTTTTCTTCTTTTAAATTTGGGTTGGTTGCTTATGCATATAAATTGTTTTTCTTTTACATCTTATCTCTTTAACCAGCATGGTTATCTTTAGGTTTATGCGTGCGCCAGATATGCTCTCTTAGCATTGCTCACTACACTCCAAGTTGTAGAGAGCTCACCAAGTTTTGCAGGCTACCCTTTTCTCTAAAAGACAGTGCTTATTTTCAAGAGAATAATCAATACCTTAGAGCCACAGAATACGTTTGCTGAGTCGTTTATCAACTGAATCATAACTTCCTTTGTGAAAACAGATAGAATTTCCCTGGCCAGAGTCTCCACGTCGGCACTAGGCGTTCCCAGGCACAGACATCCAGTGCCACAGCGCTAAACTGCACCAAGGAGGGAAATCACCGCACGTCTAGCCTTGGGCTCTAGCAGGGTGCTAGTAAGTAAAATAGCCATAGTTAAAAGAAATAGGCATTGTCAAAAAGAAAACTGATCTCTTCAGGGTGTGGAGGAGTGAACTGTGATCCTTAATGTGATTGAACATGCCTATCACAAAAATGGGGACCAGTTAATTTCTAAACTCAGTATTGTAACACTAAGAAAAACTGAGTTTAAAATGGCATTTACTGACACCTTTATAAGTGCGAGCAAAGCCAAAGAGATTAGTAGGGAAATGTATTTGTCAATCTTTCCCACAAATGTTTTTGTGGGGTGACATCACAGGCACGACTTAGAATAAGCAATCCTCACAGGACAGACTTAGCGAATATGCAACAGCTCCAGACACTGCAGAGACTGAAAAGTAGTGCTGGAAAATTATTTAAAGGTCTCTTAGTACAAATTTAACATGTGGGAGGAAAAAAAGCCAGCACCAATCCACTAGTCGCTTCCACAGCCCTCCTCAGAGCAGCATAAACCAGCAGTGGTCCATGGACCGTTCCTTCTTGAGAACTTCCAAACCAGCAATTACCGCGCCGTGCTGTGACGTACTGCCTGCTTCAAACCAAGCGGGCTTCCTGCCGTTTGCTCTCCTGACCTGAACAAAATCCAGCAACATCAGTTTCACTCTAGTTTGGTTACTTTCATTCTGAACATAGCTGGCTTCCCAACAACATAACATGCTTCAAACAGCCAGTTCTCCTTCCCAAGCCTGGATTTGGTTTTGGGGGTGGTGGTGGTGGTGGTGGGTTTTGGGGTTTTTTTTTTGTTTGTTTTTGGGGGGTTTTTTTGGAGGGGGGGGGTTTGGACACTGATATCAACTTTCTTGTATTTTATATCTTATTTGCTAGAGAGAATTTGAATTTTGAGCCAACTGAAATCAAATTCCTTAACTGTCCCTGCCAGTTAGGAAAAATGTTACAAGTTTGTTCTCAAACATTCAGATAGTCTAAGCCCAAATTCTGGTCTATTTTAGGAAAAGGATTGAGGTAACTTAGAAATTGAATTTAAAATTCATCAGAAAAGAAGGAGACTCAGAATGAAGAGGTTTTCCCACACTGGAAAACCTTGTGCATTTCAAGAACTCTCTGCCTTGGCATAAAACGAAGTGCTTCACTAGGAAGGAAGGAAGGAAATAGATTCTTCTGCTGCAAAATAGCCAAAAGCCAAGGGAGCAGAGAGCAATACAATTCAAACTAATGTTTTCAAATCAAATTCCTAGCCACAGACTTGTCTGCTCTTCTCATGGAGTCATCTCACCTTGTATAAATACATTTCATTGAGCCCAGAGCAATGGACTCCATAAATCAGCAGCGCTGGGATACTTGATAGGACTGACTAGACACACACCATCACACCATGTGATCAGTGCTCCCATTTCCAACAAAAAACCAACCAGCCATAAAATTCCCAACTGTTCCCATTATATCACCTAGCTGGAAGCATCTTTTTGAGTCCAAATGTTCGTCAATCACACCACCATCAGGAGTCCACATGAAAATGATTCCAAGCCTCAGCCTACAGTTATACCCTGATCATAAACACTCAAAAAGCATTTTTTCCCATTTACTCATGCACAGCTGCAGAGAAAAAGAAAATTGACTCAAAGCAAGCAGTGTCCAAGAGGGAGTTCTGCACCAGACAAAGCTCAGAGGTCAGGAGCATTCACCCAGATGCTCTACAGAGCATCGAGACAGAAGGTTCATTTCATTCCTCACCTCCCTGCTCCCCCATAGCAGCCTTCCCCCTTTTTCTTCTGTTCCCCTTCAAGTTACGCAGTTTATTTCTTCTGCAACATCTAACTTCGCATGAGTTTTGGCAGTTCTCACTTCATCTCTGAACTTCCTGACCCGTAAGATACAGCCTGCTTGGCTTATCAGTATTTATTTCCCATCCACCCCCATTCCTTGCAGGCTTATTTTTAAGTTCCTTCTAGAGCTAGTTGTCCCTAGTTTTTCAGAAAATGGTATTGTTGCCATTTTTGAGTTGGAGAAAAAACCAAAAATGAAGCAAAAATGAACACACACACACACACACCACTTTTTCTAGTCCAGAAGATTTTACTAACCAGTTAGCTCTGCCTCATGAACCCTGCAGCAATGTATACTCTCCACCTCGGCTTGCTCTTACAAACAACTCTTTGTAATGGTGTTGGCACCTAATGAAGGTAACTTCCATCTTTTCAAGAAAAGCCCTGTTCCTATGAACTCTCCAAGCTAGCAGCCTCCCCTCCTTTCTCTCCTCTCCCTCTTGAAAACATCCTTCTTACAGTAAAAACAGTGCATTGGAGATGTTTTAATCTTATCATGCCTCTCTTGCCAGGATGCAGGACTCTGCTAAGATTGCCTGAGCCCCCACAGCTTTGAGCACCTTCCCCAGCACAGAGTAGCTGCTTTTGGTTCACTCCTGTGGGAATCTTGCAGCATCATTTCTCCTAAAAGACAGCACATACCTTCCTAGTCCTTCAGGCTCTTTTCCAGTGCCACATCCATGCTTCCAATCCGCAGTCCTGGCAGACAGTTCATTTGTTGAATCTGCTGTGAGCCTGTTGATTCTTAATGAGCAGTCTCCAGGCACACTTACCTCTTACCGATGTTGGTGTAAATCCGTAGTCCTTTCCTTTAGCTTTTGCATTACCAATTAGCTATGAATAGTTTATGGTAGAAATTAAAAGGTTCATTGCCAAGAGATCAGCCAGGCTGAGAAACAGCTTCTCGGCATAAGCAGTGAAGGCAAACCTTCTTTTTTTGTTACTTTTTCAACACCACTTCCTATATTTATGAAAGTGATGATGTGACACACTGTGTGGGATAGCAACAAACTGGAGTTGATGGCCCCTGTGATTCCCTTCTGCCCTACTGACCTCATGTGAACACTGTAGATGAGCACCAGTTCCTCTCATCCCTTCCTTGCATTCACCCTGTGGTATCTGTATAGCAGTCACAACCCCTCCAGCCTTCATCTCACAAGACTGACCGAGCCTAGCTTCTCTTATCTCCTGTTCCCATCACTTGGGGCAGCACTTGCTCCCTATGTGGAAGTGAGGTGATCTTACAAAAAAGAAAAACTTCCCATCACTGGTGTGAGGAACTTCTGTGGGGTCATCTTTCTGTAGCCAGGGACAGCAAGCAGGGTCTAACAGAGTATCCTTCAAGAACATATTCTGTGAATTGAGGGAAAGTCTTTGTTTCACAATACCAAAAAGCACCCTGTAACAGTGCTGCCCAGAAATTCCCAATTTCCTGCCTCCACAGACTTTTAAGTGTGGCTAGAATGGAAACAGCCTATATTATGTAGGTTAAAAGCTTGGACACATATAAAACATCTTTTTGAGAAAGACTCGATTCCACAGAAATGCAGGCATGGAAGAGCAGGACCCAGACTACTGATTTACAGGAGTGAAAAAAGAACTCCAGAAAAAAATTCTCACAATTTCCACGCCCCCCCAAACACACCCAGCTGTTAATAAAAGCTTTGTAATGATCAGTGAAGCACGTGGTAAACCTAAATTTCTGATCAACATGCAAGAAAACAAAACTGAGGTACAGATTCAAAGGACGGTGCAACTGACATTCCCATCCTGTCACGTGAGAAGGAAATAGGTTTGGGTTTTGCTTGGGGCTCAGTAGCAGCAGGCAGCCCACATGGCCTCCAGGAGCAAATGACGACATGCCTCACTGTTCTGTTATTATTCTGTCTGTATTGGTGAAGATCTGGTGGCAAGAACCAGAGGAGGCCAGGAGGTACCACCACAACACACAGCATTGAAATGGAAACGGGGGAGAGTGTGTGCATTAGAAGTTCCGCTGATCTCCAAGGGGAATAGAAAGCTACTATTGCAGAAGAGCCTCTCAACACATACTTAATTCGTGGAATTTCAGTACAAGAATCACATAACCAGGTATAAAAATCTTCAAATGTAATTTATTAAGACATTCAGCTATGTCTGTCAGTCTACATCCAAATTTACTACTAAAAATAAAATAGTATCACATTTCACATTAGGAATACCGACTTTGAAAAACACTTGAGTCAAGCCTATTGTATAAATAAGTGACTAATTTCTCTTCATATCAAAAGTCACATAAAAAAATTGCCTGCCCCCTACTCGCACCTATTTCCCCACCCCAGCCCCTAGTTCTACTTGAAGCCATGATGCATGTAAAAATTTAAGTGTGGACATGTCCTTGTCAAAGAAAAAAGGTGCAAACCTATTAACAGCTTTAAAAGTGGCATTTGCGGAGTCTGATCATACACAATAATGTACTCATTCCCAAAGTGCAAATATCGCCAGAGTTTAATACTGTTTTAATTCAGCTGCAAGAATTAAACATTACACAGCACAGTACTGCCAGGCCTCTATCTGTGCCCTAAAACTCATCCCACTTTCCTCCTGCACAAGGTAGCAGAGGTCAAAGTGTTCATTAGAGCTTTAGTTTACTTCATGCAGCCCAGACTGTGCCCATTATTAGCAAAAGTTTCATATACATCAAAATATTGAAGACTCTGTCATAAAAGTCAAGAGTCACTATAGATTACATGAATTCAAATGCAACTGCCCCACCAAGAACACCCAAAGCATACACGACGTATTAAGAGTGCTTCCATCCTCTAGTACAATCACTGCTGTTGTATCTTTGATTTTTGCTTACGTGCCATAAAAAATTTGTCAGCAACCAAAGCTGCGCCTCACTCAGAGACTAGCAACTCACTGCATTTAACGCCTCTCAGGTACCCTAGGACATGGCTGTATGCGATACCTTCTTCCTGACCAAAACAAAAGCTAAAGTTCTGCCAGTCTGTCTACAACCTCTCAACAGACCTCTCGTTCCTCTTATCCCTCACCTACGTCTTGAAACACTCTTTCTCTGCAATTTTTTTCCAGACATCCTTCCTATGCCCACAGTTCAGAGAGCTTCTGGAGTCATTTTTACTACATCTCACTGGAGTTACCACTACCAAGCAGCCCACAAAAATCAGCATGGGAGATTACATTTTGACCAGCATTAATAGCTAAACTTCTTTCACAGCTGTGGAAGGATAGGTTTTCTTCTGAGTCAAACTTGGATCTCTGAAATGTGTTTGTTCCCGCGTCATCCTTTGTCACCTTAGAGCTGGACACAAACCCTTGGGTCTTGAGCAGGGCACCCCTCTGGGGCTGCAATTAGTTCTGCAGCACAAGCTGCTCCCTGGCTGGCCTCACACGGGCTTGCGTCACTTTGAGACCCCTCCGCCTCAGCAGAGGCCTCTGGGCTGTCCTGTCCATGAGCAACCTGTCCATTGCTCTTACTAGGGCTGTCTTTCATATTTAGCCCATTGTCATGTTCAACACCAGGGGGCTCAGCTGCATCTCCAGGTCTGGTATTTTGCTCTGCACTAGGATTTGGCTGTTGAACTGGCTCTGGTCCCAGTCCTGGTAGCTGTGAAGGGCTCTTAAGTTGGCAGTGGCACAGAGGGCAGGTTTCTTGCACATACAGCCATTTCTTAAGACAACCCGCATGAAAAAAATGGCTACATGGTGTGATTACAGCAGTTTTCATATCCTGAAAGACACAAAAAAAAGATCATATTATTTGTAATCCCATTCCTCTCCTCTCACCCCATACATCTAATGGGTCCACTAGCCACAGAGGAGACAGAAGGAGTCCACAGGCAAGTAAGAGAATGTTTCTTCCTTCATACCAACAAGCCTCCACATTCAAATACACAAATACAAACACAAGCCAGGTCTGGCTGTTTATATTACAGGGATTAGAAATTAGGCAAAAAGCTTTGTTTATAAGATACTATTACACTTAAATAAAAGCTTTTGTAGGATGAGAGTCACAGGATTAGTTGGCTTAAGACACAATTGTGCAAGTCAAAACCAGCAAACTTACAGATACAACATGTAACAGCAGCAAACCAGAAATGAAGTAACACCCTAATTCTGTCAGCTGAGACCCATATATTACCAGTCTGGTGTTTCAGATGCTGTCATTCAACCTAGCACCAGTAGTTTTACTCTTCAAAGAATTTGTATCAAGTTTGGAGTCAATCCAATTGCACTCCAACTGCACACTCAGGATGGTTCTTTCACTGTCATACATAACTACAATTTCTATCCAAGAAAAAGAGACTTTGGAGCTAGAGGTGTGATAAAGATTGTACTTTCAGCACTAATTTCTAAGGTGCTTACATCTGCTGGCTAACATTAGAAAGACCCTTAACCTTTTGATTAATTAGGTTTCTGTTATAAAACTGACATTGCACATGAGGTGGAAGTAGCGATGTCTGTGGAAACTGAGCTGCTTCTACGGAATAATAACAAATCAGCTACTGAGTACACACTGTCTTTCAGTAACAAAATCTTCCACTAATGAAGAAAGGGCACATTTGCTGTTGCTATTGAGACCAGCTCAACCCAAACATGAGAGGTTTCAAGGAAGCTGAAGGACACACTTTGTTGTGTAACTGGACAAAAAAAGAATGACAGTTTAAACACATCCAAACTATCTCTTTATTCATAAAAACTAACTTGGTGACAGCACTCCAAATCAATTTACACAAAGCAGAAAACTGGGTAATTCAGGTAATTTATTGAGCACAATATTGCTCATTAAACATAATTCAAGTAACTTATTTTACTAGTTGCAGACTGAACTTGACAGTTTAGAGGTATTTCAATTCAACTCAAATCTTTTGACACTTCCATTCTTACCTGGTAGCAGATGGCACAGATATCATTGTGTTGCTCCAACTGCTCTTTTGTGGCAACGGGCAGTGATTTTATCTTATTCACAGCATCTCTGCGAAGAAGGAAACTTTTCCACCCCAGCTGGGCCCGCAACCACACGTTGTAGTAGGAGTGAATGAAGATGATCACAGAACCCATCACAGTCCATTCACCAAAGAGAGTTTCCGAGACACCGTATGCCACCACACAGAGAGCAACGAGGAATTCCAGCAGCCGGTATGTTCCATTTACATAATAAATCACATCATCCATATTTTCTACTGGTTCTTTTCTGAACTCCTCCACCATAAACAAAACATAAATGAAGAGTGTCCCAAGCACCTGTAACACAGTGCAAGACCATGAGCTCAGCATTCAGTGCTGAACTGGAGCTTAAGTCATTCAGCATTGTCCATCGAGCTCTGTACACACAATGCTCCCAAATCAGACAGAGGGCAGGCAAGGCCCAAAGTAGTAAAATTGTTGCTGAACTTCAAGACAAATAAAGTCACTCTTTCTTGCAAAGCATTTAAGCTTGTTCCCGAGTACTTCCCCTTCTATACTTCTATACATGGCTGAGTTGATTAAGCAAAAGCGTTGAGCATCATGCGGCGTGATTTTATAAATTTAATAATAAAAAAACCCAAGTTATAACAAAGTTATAACAAATACTCATAG
The DNA here is from genome assembly GCA_013389945.1 of Fregata magnificens. Classification (NCBI taxonomy): domain Eukaryota; kingdom Metazoa; phylum Chordata; class Aves; order Suliformes; family Fregatidae; genus Fregata; species Fregata magnificens. The sequence continues at coordinate 26,984 of WAAD01027009.1, read as the reverse complement.
TACAAAACAGTTCCGGTATTTACACTACTGTGTTTTGAACATCAAATTGCTTTCAGAGAGCCATAGCCAAGTAACAATACGTAATGACTACTCTGGAAAAAAACCTTTTTACTATGACAGTTATGCCCTCAAAAGCCTTCTGGCTTTACAATTTGAAATAGACTTCCATTCACCTGTGTTCTCAGCCCAACCCTAGGAGTTCCTTAGCCTCAGATACAGGATAAAGAAAGAGATTTTATATCTTGTCTTGTACTTCTGCCCTTCTATCATCCCTGTTCTTTTCTCACCATGTATTTCCCCCCTCTAGAGTAACAGGATCACAGTTAACCCAGGGCTTCACAGTTACTACAGGGCTAACGTTCTTACCTGAAGAGAGGTTAGAATACTGCTGGAGATAATGATCAACAGCCAGAAATCCATGTGGAAAAACTGACAAATCATGTAGGCCATGTACGCGGGGAACACAAGTAAGAACAAACAGAGGCTGACTGCTCGGAAGTGCTTCCACAGACTCCTGCAAACAACACAACAGGTTTTTATTTTTTAAGTCAGATTTGAGTGTTCAGAATAAGAATAGGCTGACTGCTGGATGTAGGCACGTTAAATGTTTGCTCAAGGCTTTAACTTGTTGAAAGGAGTTTCTATTTTACTTGGGCACAGTCTCATTCCCAGCATGCATGCCTCCAACACATACAGTATAAAAAGTTCCCTCTCACCTGACCTTTGCTGTTTTCAATACAAAGACAAAGATTATGGGCAAAAATTCACCTACGGTAATTGTTATAACTGGTCAAGTCAGTGATTAGACAAATTAAGTACCTGAGACACTGAATGTTTCAGATGAAAATCCATTAAAATAAAGAAAATCATTAAATATGCATATAACTGTTTGTACACTTTTCTATATAAAGAGTTCTCCCAGGTTACATACTTACTACAACTCTTCTGTGTCTTTTTGCTAATATGCATGGGGAAAAGGTATTTCCTTTCATCACCAGATTTAACCCTGCTGCCTTTAGAAGTATATTCCCCAATTCAGGGATCACAAAAGAAGGTACCAGAACTTGAACGTTCATCTCTGCCAGTCCTTACTCTGCTCCTATCATTTACTTCTTCCTAATCTCCTCCCCAAACTAAACACACCATCAATCTTTTTACACCCACGCGTTTGTGAAGGCTTTCAGAATATCTCCAGTAATCTACTATACTACCTCTGCATTTTCCTCAGGTTGTATTTTAACCTCATCTAGCTCTGGAAATGAGGTACAGAAAAAGTGAAAGCATTGGGGGGACAGGACAGCATCAGAAACTGGCTAATTTAATACAGTCTGAAGAAACATCAGAACGCTACTATGAGGTCTGCAATTCCATGTCTGTGGGTGAGGGAGAAAGGGTGAGCTGAAGTAGAATTTGTCCTGATCCTAGTTGATAGAACTGCCTGGGAGATTTGGCAGAAGAGAGTTAAAACTCGCTATCACCACAGACTGCTTGTTTAAGCCGGGCAGATGCTCATATCCTGACTCTACTCCCTTCCCCTCTGTTACTATATTTGAAGTTAACATTGCTGCAGGCAGAACAGGCTGGCTACAAGTAGCCTCTAAGCTAAACAAACTCTCTACACATAAATAAACCTGCTCTTTTATTTCTTCACTTACAGGTTACAGAAAGGGAAAAGACACAAGCAATTAACACAGACACAAATAGATTAATACAAGGACATCAGATACCAATACAGCTCTTCAAAACACAAATTAAACTTAACAACAATCCCACATGATCAGAACATCTGGTACACTAATGCAAGCCTTCCACCTCTTATTTTCTGCCAGTAAACCCTATCATTTTGGGATCCCAGCCTCACAAAAAAATAGGTTTTACAATATCTAACACAAGGTCACTCCTAGAAACTTCCCATCCTCAACAGCTGTCTGAAACCACTGCATTAGTGGGAAACCTACCCAATGGCAGAGGAGGTTAAGCAAAATCATTGTGCAAATCCACACAATGGAGTGTGCATGGGGAGAGCACAGGCACTGGAGTCCTGGATTTGCTTAACGGAGACCATGGTGCACTGACACTCTTGCTAGGGAGAATAACCACTGAAGAGTGTAACACTCGGAGTGGGCAGCCAGCAGCTGCAGAACAGCATGGCCTTGCACAGACTGGATGGACACAGTCCTGAGCAGGAGCAGGTGACCAAAGTCACCCCTGTTTGCCAGCATACAGCATGGTGAAAAGTATTACTGTGTGCCCTTCGAGTGAGCAGGACAGAGAGGGAAAAACTAGAGAATTTAGACTAGAAAAGAAATCTGCATACAGAAGAGACAGGGTAACTTTACAAGCTACTAAAAATCCAGATCAGGCCATCAATTACTAGTTTGTCACCTCCTAAAATAGCATTGATTAACTTTCAGCTTAGGAAACCAGTCTCTTACTTGTCCCTTGAGGCTCCCAATGCCAAGACAATAGGATCAGCAATTTCCAGCATGGACTGGAGTATGGATGCCACCACAATGAAAAGAATAATACTGAGCAGGAATGCCCGATGCACAACCTGGAGCTCAATCAAACCTGTCTGCACAGCCAGGATCAGGAGTGTGACTCCTTCAGTCATTCCCCTGCAGAACAACACAGTCAAAAGAACAAACAATCACATCTTTCTGTGTGTCAATGTTGGTTCAAAAATACATCTAGAAACACCAGGAAATAAGCTGTCTGTTTCTGCCACAATCCTTCAAATGTCACTGCTTTTAGCTTTTACTGATGTCCCTGCTAAGGGATTCCAGAGAGGAATGTTTTCAGAAACGCTGAAGTGTTGGGGGTTAGGAACTAGCAGATTTCAGAACCCTGCTCCTGACAAGGAGCGTGTGGGCTACATCCAGCCCAGCAGACACTACCCAATGACAGAGTCCCCCCCAGCACAAAGCATTTTGAGGACCCAGACTGTGTCCTAAGAGGAGGAACCCACCCGCCTCCGTGTTGCCTACACAAGCCCGAAGCAGCTCTGCTACGTCTGTACCTGGGCACCAGTCTGCCTCATTCCTAGATCACCATGAAGACCCTCTCCACTTGTATTTCCCCATCACCGCCCTCCTGTCTGTTCTTTAGTCCTGGGGAAACATCCTTGACTCAACATCACACCCAGTGCCCAGTTTAGGCAAATCAGCAATTTAGCCATTTTTCAGTTTATTCTCTCTGTACCTATACCAAATACAGCTGTCCACTTCTTTTTGCCTTGGAACCTCACCCTGAATTGAATACCTCCAAGGACCACAATTGAGCACCAGTATTTGACGCAGTTAAAGTACAGATCACCCAGAATGGCATGCTTCCCCAAAAGATGCTTTTATATAGACTACTCCTGGGCAACCCCGATTTATACCATTCTTGCTTCCACATCTTGGAATCAACAATGTAAAACATTCTTTTGCATGTGGTCTGAACTTTCTATAGAGTTAAGGGCTGGAATAACTGAGAAAGGTCATGTCATACCTAGGATCCCAATGGAAATTAGACAAGTTGGGACAAGTGTTAAGGAAAGGCAGTTTCCATGTTTTGGCTATTTCCCGTAGTAATTTCCAGGCAGTCCATACAATGCTGTGTTTTAAGCCTCATAGATTAGTAATGTTTCACACATGACTACAGCGTAAATGAGGAAATTGAAATATGAAGTGTTTATATTATCCAAGCATGTGAAAATTTTCCAGTGACTCATGAAAATGAAAGCACTAAGACAATCAAACTGTGCAATTATAAATCCCAACTAATAGTGCTGAATTTGTTACAGAAATGAACCATCTCCCAAGAAGTCTATGACAAGCTGTATTTTCACCTCAAAACCTTCCAATGCACACACAGACTGGCATACAAAAAGCCTGTCAAGGATACCCTAGACTTTGTAAGTTAAAAAATTGCAACGCAACCCATATATTTCTATATAAATCCTTTTTTTTTCCTGCTTCTTTTTAGTCCCTAGGCGCAACAAGGCACTTACCTGTTCATAGCAGGATCATTCATGAATGCTCGGTAACCCTGCAAGTAAAACTTGCAGAGCGTCAGAACCCCCAAAGCAACAAAAGAGACTGTGAAGACCAAGCCCAGCAGTGAGTATGGAGTGCTACAGCATTCGGCAATACTGGGAGGAGAGAGAGGATGAGAAACAAAAAGAAAAATCCATCAATTAAAAGCAATGTGATGAGCTCTCCCCTTGTCCTGTTAACTGTGTAAGCTGGTTTTAAAGCAAAATTGGATCCGTTTAATGAAAATATTAAAAGCTCTACACCGCCATGAAATCCTCCTGTAAAAAGAAAAAGATGAGACTTATTCTGTTACTTCTTTCCAAGACACAACTTCATCTCAGCTTCCTAGTTAATGCTGCCACCAGGCTGGAGCTAGGCCAGTGCTATGGTATTTCTCCAGTCCCTCTCCAGCGCTGTGCCACACGGTGGCACTGTCCTGCTTGTGTAGGGTTTTCATAACCAAAAGTCAATTTGACAGCCACAATACACCCAGGTTACTTGCTGAAATTTCAGCCAGCTACCAGAAACACAGAGTTAAAGCAGATGGATTCACTAAGGCACCTTCCACTCAGATCCACAATAGTGCAAATAAACGTAAAACTGATAAATGTTATTGGGGGACTAGGGTCTTTTTGGTAGTGTTCACATCAGGTTCTGGTAGGCAACACCTGTCTTTCAAACAGCTGAGCCAGAAGCAGCAAAATAAGACAGTGAAGAATATTTTCCCTCAGCAGGCTGCTGCTTCTCTTTTGCTACAGCAGTGAAGTCCCAGAGATTGAGACCCTAGAGTACGTTTGATGATGCTGAGAACAGCTGCGCTATTTCATCTCCCTCACCTCAGGGCTGCTCGTCTGCTGATCCTGACACTGCAATATTTGGAGCAGCCTAAGCCTCAGAGTGTACTTCAGCTTCTGAAACACGACACTGCCAGAACAAGGGGAGTGCAGTGCAGTGCACCGCATGCCCCAACACTAGTTAAAGAACTAGCTGTCAGCCAGGGATTACACATCTGGAAATCCTCACATACATAATCCAATGTAACACATTGACACCCCCATTCATTTAGGGGGGAAAAAAAAAAAGAGAGAGAGAGAGAAAAAAAAAAGATCACTTGTTCACCAGGATAGTAGTCTTGTGAGAGAAATTATGGTGGTCAAAAACATGTCACACTAGTTAACCGACTGAAGAGTGAACTAGTCCAGCACTCTGAAAAGACAAAAGAGTTTTGAGGAAGCATATGCTTCAAAAAATAAACAAAGCTCATCCAAGAGACATTTACTTTGTCTCTTTTAATGACTACTTTAACCGGAAATCTCCTCTGAAAGCAATTCATAGCAGAAAAAGCTGATGTGTTTACATATACTATTCGCAGTGCTTCTGGTAAGCCTTCAATTCTGCCTGTTTACCAAGCCAAGCAGGGCTGAGAAAGCTTTTTCCTGCCAGTCAAGGAAGTGAGAAACACAGTACTTAAAGCAGCTATTTCTGTAGGATATTTGAGGAACTCTAAGTTTTGCTTCAAAATAAATCATCAGAAATCAAGAACCCTGGCTTTTCTACCTGATGGCCAATCCTTTTTTGTCAGAGTAATTTTAATACCCTTCTTAAACTTATTTCCAGATGATCTACTATGCAAGGGTCCCAGAGGAGCTTAAGAGCTCAAAGAGAAGCTTGGGGAGCTTTCAGTGTTATGTTTACCTGTCAAGCACAAGTTTATAAATTGTCCCAAAGAGCTGAACTTTTCAAGGCTTCTCAAAAATCACATCAGTTACATACCCATGGAAAAGATTTTGAGAGGAACAACAAGGACAATGAAAAGTACAGAAGAGTTTCTAAACGGCAAACATGCAAGCAAGAGCTTTCCAGTCTGGGAAGAACAGACCTATGCTACTCTCAATTTTAAAGAAAATAACAGAACTGTTCAGTCTTCTCTCTCCACACACACGCCCCGCCCCCCAATATATGAATTGAGGACCACTGAATGAAACTATATGGATTCAAACAATCAAAATGGATTTTTCATCATACAGACCAAGTTGAGCTATGAAACTCCTTGCCTCAGGATCTTTCAAATGACACAAGTGTACATGGGTTCAAGGGCAGAAAGCACAAATTGATGGAAGAGAAGTCTTTTGAGGGTTACTGAATACATATTAACTATATCCAGCTAATGCAGCCTGACAGCTGGAGTTGGATCCAGGGCTGGAAGAGTACTAGGAAGTGTTGTTTGTCATATTACGGGTGTGTGTCTTTCCAGGTACCCATCTACAGCCATTGCTGGAAACTGGATCCTACGCTAGATCAATATTTGGTCTGACCCAGTACAGCCACTTTGACATTCTTAAGAAAATCGGACACAGCTATTCTGCACACCCCAACTGCTCTCACCTGAATTCCAGCTACACTATTTTAAGCAATCATTACACTTAAAGGGCACAGATGCAGAATTCACTCACTTTCATGGAAGAGCACATCTTTTCTTCCGTTTTGTTAAACAGCCAGCACTACATTATTAACTGGCCTGACAAGGTATTTCAACTCCCTCCTAAGGTGTAAGAGACTGTTAGTGGTACTACCTGAGTTTGTGTTTTTAAGATGAATAAGCACTTATAATTTTTCTACTGTGACAGAGCTGAGAACACTGAGAACATTTGCATAGTTTTTCTATACTTTTCCAATTGCAGGGAGAACTTCAGAGATCAACTGGTATTCATTGACTCCTAGGTCAAACCAATGCAAGTCATAGAATCATAGAACCATTAAGGTTGGAAAAGACCTCTAGGATCATCAAGTCCAACCATCAACTAACACCACCATGACTCCTAAACTAGTCCGCAAAGCAAGTTCCATTTTGCCACGAATAGGAGAAGTCTAACAATTTGGTGTAGGAATAAACTCAACTTATTTACAAGGAAAAGGATTGCTTCCCCCACCTCTGCTACTGCTAAATGCAGTACTCCATTGTAACAAAACTAAAATTGCAGCAGAGATGAACAGGAGGAAAAACTTCAGACACCAATGGTTTAGTTAACAACCAGGTAACATAGTCAGTGCTTTTACATAATGCAGTGTGACACTGTAAGCAATTTTAATATTACATGCAATAAAATCCCTGGCGTTTCTCCTTAATGATAATGAATTTTCACAGCTTACACTATGGCACCGTAGATAGATATACACCGAGAGAGGGGCAAGAAAAAGCTAAGCAACTGGAAAGTCTGATTGGAAAACTGTAATGATGAGCAAGTTACTCAAACAAGTTGCTACCCAAACAGCAGAACTAATGATGTATGGTCTCTAAAGAATACGTCCTACATTACCTGTGTGTTTAGACAACTATTACCTCTTTTCTCCCCATCGCAGTATTATGCTATCTAGTTTGCCTAACCCACTTTCTGCAACACACCCAGTTCCTCTCTGCCCTACACTCCTTTTTGTGTGCTGTAATTTCTAGTTAAACAACCAGCAAAGGCACGTTGGTTCCAGTCAGAAGAATCCCTCAAATGCTGCCCTCTCTCTCAGTAACAGCACTAACACAGGCCTCTCTCCTTTATCTTACAACCACTTTTTACAAAGCTTTTAGGAATTTGGTATCTTTAAGATCTTTACGCCTCTGCCAAAAGTTACTTTGGGAGTTGGGTACTTCGGCTGCTTGGATGAACTCAAGAATGTGTCCCACACCAGAATGATGAAACAAGACATAGAGGGCTCAGAAAACAACACAATCATGAATAAAATATCAGTTGGACTGAACTTCAGCTGAAATATCTCAGACTTAAAACCAATTTGTATACTGAAAACAACTTCTGCACCAAAGCTCTGATTACAGGTATTCCCTCATCAAAGGAATATTTTGCTTTCTTTGGGAACTCTCCCACAGTTCTACTGATGCTGTCTGTTCTGAATGGGATCCATGCCTCTAAAGGAGAAGCTTAACAGGGTTTACACACATGGTCACTGCAATAAGGACAAATATTTGTTGGGTATCCAAATGCAATAAAGCCAATCTAGGTATCTAGTCTCTAAAAGAGCACAAACATTCATTTCAGAAGACAGTCAAAACAGAAAACCGACTATTTGCAGACTAGGTAATTACCTTGTCAAGAAGAGGAAGAGGAGCCTCTCTCTTGAGGCAGGCTGGTCCCGTGTACTGAAATAGGAATAGATCTGAAGAGCAAATAAGACAAGCCAAAACACCATGAAAAGAACTGGGACGACCAGCTGGTTCCACAGAGACATCCCCAGCGCCAGGAGACCATACACCTCCACCACCTGGGCAAGACAGAAAAATGCAGTTTGTTATTGGTTCACAGCACCTGTGATTTGATAACAACTGAATAGTCAACAATATAGCCACAAGGAAGCTAAGGATAATTCACATGGCATTAGCCATGCCAAAGGAAAAGAGAAGGTACACCAAACTACAGTTTGACAAAGGGAGAGACCAGGTTCAGCAGTGACGTATTACCACTGTCTGTCTTGAAGTAGAAGTATCTGACTGTGCAGCAAGCTATCAGACCAGCTGAATGCTCCTTCCTATGAATAACTGGCTTGGAGCTGCTGACTGCAGCCCGCTCACAGCCAGAGGGGCGAGGACATGTGCCTCCAGTTCACGCACAACCCTCAGACTTTTTTGCCCAGCTTAAGTCACAGCAATGTTGTTTTCTCTGTAGCTACTGCCAAGTCACTGCACACACTAGATACTGAAATATGCACAGTAAATCTGCTTTGCTGACTTGTTTTTAAGGAAAAACTTAATACCTCAGACTTTTATGTATCTCAAAAAAGAACACATAGCAGACTTCCGACTGCTCCTAGTTCACCAAGTGTTTTGAAATTCATGCTTAAGAGTTATTTCAGAAGACTCAGCAGCTCAAATTCCTTCTTTTGTATTGCAAAGACTAAGTTACAATGCAGTCATTTCCAAGAAGCTGGAACTTCATACAGCTGGCCTTAATACAAAAGGTCAAAAGGAAATCACTCATAACTACTATTTCCTCATCATCTGCTTCACACAATGACATACAATCCATAATGGCTAGTAAATTTTAGCAAACGCTAAAAAAGATGCCTACTTAGTCTTTCATAACAAGCATGAGGAATGTTATGTTCATGGGACCTGCTGCAGTATGTACTGTGGCTGATCGACAAGCAGTATGTTGCTGGCATGGACACGGTGCCAAGCTTTGCACGCAGGCTTGTGAAGGTAGTGCATCTGCCCTCAGGAGACTCCCTTGGCCTCTCCCTTGGCCTGGGACCAATGCAAGCAATCCTGTGCAGCTCCTGGCAGAGCACTCCACCACATCAGAAGAGAGTCATGCTACGCTTACAATGTAGATTCACAACCGTGAGGTATTTCTGGCATCTTCTGCTGCAAGTAAGCAGCCAAGGTTCTGGACCTGCTTTTAAATTATACCGTTAGCACCACACACACACACGCGTGCGAAGCTGCCTCGGCCCACCTGTTAGGGCTCTCCCCCCTATGGTGCTGCATTCAGGAAACACTCCTGGTGTTTAACATCCCAATATTCACTAAGTTTTGCCACTGATATCAAACCAGCAAGCAAATCCAGCCTAAAATAGTAGTAAACTCACAAACATCAGGATGAAGGCATCATTGAAAACTAACAACTGCACAAAGTTATAGTGATGGAAATACAAGTAGGAAAATATTCAAGACAAAAAGGCAATATCCTCCTCTGGAATAAACATACTAGCTTGATTTGTAGTGGAGTTCCAACAAGTTACACGAACACACTGTGAGCTAATGTTTTTTTCTGTTCTGTTTCAGGAACATAGGCAAAGAGCAGCAAGCTCTTTACAAACAAAAATTCTGTTTTCCCATATTGTCAATGTAATGCAAAAACCACACACACACAACTTTTCATTCCAACCCACTCTCTACTACATGCACTTAGAAAAGCAGCATACAACACTCTATTATAAATCCAGTGCCACATTATAAAGTTTCTGCCATTTTCTCCGTATTCCCAGGGAAAATACTTTATGCCCTCTGCCTAAACAGTCAGGAGAAAGAGTATGATCAGTGCCCAAAGGCCATGTACAAAAAATACTTCTTTCTCCTGAGTACAACACTGTAATACAGCCTGGCGTGCAAAGATGTGAAATATTGGGGGGATAGGAAGAGACAAGCAATCCTAGAGATGAGGAGACTTGTGTAACAGCTATATTTAGAATACAACTCCAGCGGGGGAGGGGACCAGCAAGCAACAACTATTTCCCCCCTCACCTCAGAATGTATTTGCAATTAAAACATTCATAAGATGTTGAAGTGTTTTAAACATAACTGTCTAATAAAAAATAGATACGTGACTCTCAAATCCAAATCCAATCTGAATTTGACTTCAGGAAGCTCAACTCTGCGTCCGTTCATGCACGTGGAAAATGGAAGTGCTGGTTCCAACCTGTTGCAACTCTTTGAGCTGTACAAAGACATGCACTGTTTTACCCCAAACATTACCATTCTAAGTAAACAGTAAGCATGACTTTCCTATTCTCACTGGAAAACAAGGATATTGAAGCTTTGCCAGTTAGCTTCCAAATTAGTTTTTGATCAACAAATCTACAAGCTAGTTATGGACAAGATCAGACCATGCTAGGTGCTGTACAAAGAAAGAAGGATAATCCTGCTCAAAAGACCAATTACATACAAAATAAGTAACAAGACAGCAATGATCAACATGACAGGCCAACACCTTGGCACACCAGACACCTAGTGCTGCCAAGTTTTTGTTTGTGTATGACAGATATGACAGCAAAGGAAAGCTTTAAAGAGGGCTTTGAAAGAGCTTAACAAGTTAGTTTTCAGACTGCTTCTGGACTGAAGAGCAGAAGGCAGAAAACCAGTGGCTTGGTCTGAAAAAAATCCAGCAAGTGGTGAGAGCTGAAATAGCGAGTCAGTCAAAAGTCAAGCAAGCATCAATCTTTTTATATTGAAATATATAGGAGGATGCATACACACATATATTTTATTTTTATATAAAAAAATGAGGTGTGATGTTTCTGTACCACTAACAAAGTGTCTTTTCAACTAAATATATGAGATGTCAAAGCGTTAACAAAATGGATACATGTCAGATCAGTCTTCTGTTTCTGCTAACTTCTTTTTAGAGGTCTCAGCAACGCTGCTGTTCTAAAGAAAATACTACAGACCTTTCAAATCACAGTCAAAATCAGCTTTAGTGTTACTCCCAATTTAACACTACTATAATTACAAATGCTTTTCATACAGAAGGCATTTCTTGAAATGAACAGCTACTACAATTAATTCATGGGGATTACCTTGCTCACTTCATGAGACTGTAAATAAATTCCATTCTGCCACAATCTTGTCTTTTAGCCTGGATTTGGGAAGGACTAAGCAAAGTCCAAGCAAAGTGGACATGCTCAGCTGGCCAGCAGCATAATTCAGGCTAATGTCTTAACTCCTCACCCATACAAATGATAAGCTACCATAAATTAAAGAAAGAACATGCTATGGATAGGAACATATTTGGTTTGCTAAGAAAGCATGAGTTAACACACACACACACACACACAGAGTAGCACAGAAGACAGCCAAAGTATTTTTTTATTTCTTTCCTGCAAAAAAGGCTCAGGCCAAAGGAAATAAAATCGTTACGTGCACTGTCTTACCTGGACAAGCTCTCTGTATGCAGATTTTGCCAAGTTATAGGGCACCAGAAGATTTGATGCTAGAAAGTAGAGAACTTCCAAACCAGTGAAAATCATGGCAAATTTGTTGATGACAACAATGGTTTCCAAAGGGACCAGGCAAAGTCGTGCCAGCAGAGGGAGCATGTGAGCAGAGAAAAGCCAGATCTGTTTTGTTTTCATGACGCAGGAGCAGAGCGTACATACCACCAGCTGACCTGAAAATGTGACACAGTATTTTATAATCAAGCTGATTACCCCCTTCAGGGGAAAAAAAAAAAAATGTATTTTAATACATTATCTTTCCATAACACCGTTATCAACATCCAGCATATTATGACAGTTCTAACTACATACAGGACATATCTGTTATGAAACCAGGCTCCTCCGCGTCTTTTGCTGGGGCACAAAAGTTACCATTTTCAAACTACGTGAAGTGCATGCTTTCACTTTACAGATTAGTGAGATGTAAACCCAAAACACATGCAGATTCATACTCAGATTAATATGAAGTCCCAGGAATAAATCATGCAGAGGATAATCCAACAAGTCATCCTTCTTTTTCCTTAACATCCCCAGCTGAACTTAAATCCCATCAGTATCTGTATACACAGCAGTAGCTTCTGAAACCCAGCTATACTACTATTTCATCCCGATCTATGCAAAAAAGTAATCAGAGGTCCCAAATGGCTTTTAGAGCAACAATATTTATACTGCCAAGAGGAATTACTGGCCAAAAAGAGCAACAGGAGAACAGCCAGGTCAGCAGCTGAGACTTCAATAATTTCGTAATGCCCTGAGGCAGTTGCTCAAAATTATTACTGAAGCTTGCAAGTGACAGATAACTAACAACTAAATTCTCTTTAACAGTTGGTGGGGACACAAGCGCGAGCACATCTCTCCCACACACCTAAAGATTTGGAGGACTTGACCGCTCCAGTATAACTGTTCCCGTTAGCATCACTGGAAGTTGTACCCTTTATCTCAGAGGGAACGGAATGAGGCGAAATGCACATTGCCTGGATAAGAACAATTCTCACTCAACATTTTGCAGTAAGGAAAAAGTTTATTGCATATTATTTAAAAGCAGAACCTTGTTCACCATCTATGTTAGCTTACATCCAAAAGCCACAATACGTAGTATTAAAACCCAAGTGCTTATGCTCCGTTTTGGTGCTGCATCCACTAATTCTTGCATTTCACAACTCTTCCCAAGACCAGGAGTTAGCCTTAGCAAAACACAAAGTCAAGGCTGTTAACATCTCTAGGTCAGCACTAACTCCATGTGTTCACATAAGCTTACTGACCTTGTAAGCCCTTCTGGATGGGTTGGGGAGGGAAGCTGCGAGAGGAGAAATAGCAGTACCAGGGTTTTGCTTTCATTCTGCCTAGCTTCCCTACCTAGGAAAGGACTTTGGCTTTCAAAACAGCTGCGACTGAGCTGAAAGCAATCTCTAATCTCTACTACTTAAGCATACAAAGTTCTTCCTCCTTCACACTGTCCTCTTTCAAGTTTAAGTCCTACTGCCAATTTGCTAGACGTATTTTGGAATTAGCAGATGTCTTTTCAGAACAAGCACCCTTGCTCTCAGCAAGACACTATCAGCATACTGGGTCTTGTAAGCCTCAGAGAAAGTTACTCTACTCATCTTTGTAGAAGTTCAACAGACTCCAGCTCTGAAGCATCCTCCCTTCTGCTTTGTTGTTCTCTGCCCACACACACATTGCTACAACCCTATTTAAGATACCACCAGCACACTGCTGTGCTGTAATATTCAGGAGCCTGGCACAGTCAGCTTGCGAGGATTTCTGCGACTCATGGTAACTAAGGCAACCCAGCTTCACACACAAAGGGATACAAATACCAGCATCCAATATGTTCTTCAGGATTTAGTATGAGTGTTGTCGTCTGAAATAAAATATTGCGACATCACAATAAACAATCCAGTGCTCTTTGGGATGACTCTTGAGCTCTCCAATCACAAAATAGGACCTCTGAGGCCAGTCTCATGCAACAGCAAAACCTGCTTTCCTCCAACAGTGATGTGCCGAGTATGCTGGTAATCCCTGCTAAACTGACCCTCCCACCTTTTTGATCTAAACACTGATCAGAAGTTACTTGTCATGGGAAGGACAGCTGTACACGATCAAAGGAAATACATGGAGCACCTTCTCTGGAGGCCCCAATCTCCTTCCTGAAGTCTGCACCTTGTCAATTCTCAACCCGTTCAGGAAGGGCCTGAAAATGTCTCCAATGGACCTTTTAGTGACTGGTACTTCCCATTTTAAACTGGGGTAGCAGCACCTTAGTTCAGGACGGACAATGTCTCTCTGCAGTAAATCATAGTTTATCTCCAAGTGGGGCTGTACATCATCAGTCATCACACAACACAGCAGGATCAGTCAGAATAAATTAGTTTGTACCTCATATCAAATCATAAAAAGATTTTAACGCTCTAGCTATCTGCTAAGACTAGCAAATCCAGCTGAATGTTTGCACTCTGTAAACTTAAATGCCGTGGACTGAAAACTGCCAGACACAGCTAATGAACCCGACAGCTGGAATCCTCCTGCAGGACACTAGGCTCCTCTGCTAGGGAATGAGGCAACGAGGAAGAAATCTATTGCCTTAAGTTCCTGCCCATTCTTTTCCTTTCCCAAAACCTCCACAAATACATTAAACATTGCTGACAGGTAGCCAAAGCCTCCCAGCTCATAAGCTAATGGAAAATGTGCAACAAGAAAGCCTATGTGGTACAGCCGCTGTTCAAGCCACTCTGAGTAGGGAACTGTCTTTATTTCATTTCCAATTTTAAAAAGTTGATGTTAACAAATTCCCTGGCTACATCATTAACTGTTATGTGAAAAACAGGATGTCTTAAAGTTAATATATAATCCCATTATTGTGCATTAAGAAAAAGCAAAACTTCATGGTAGGATTGCTTCCAAAACCACACAGCTTTGTAATGTTCACAGCTTACATGCTCAAAGTGGCACACTCATCCAAGGGGCAGTCTTCAAAGACATCTATTTCTTCCATCCAGCACGTTAGTAACCCTAGTCGACAGTCATCAGACTGAATTAGATCCAGTGGAAGAAATGACTATGAGAGCTCATTCAAAAGGCACTAATGAATAAAAGCATTAACAAAGATCAAATTTGTGAACCAGCTGCCATACTGTACATCATCCCCTTAATTCTGTCCAGAACTTTTAGGAACCAGAGCTGTATTAGTAGCACGATTATTCCCCCATGCACCTGCCTCAGTGCCTTTGTCAACAGTGCTGCTGCACAACACTCTGGCAGAACACGTACAAAAAAGATGGCGCAAAACACCCGTATATCCATTTTGCTGTGAAGTTGACACAGTTGAGTGCAGTACCCTCCTGTGACATGGCAGATTGCACTGGATGAACACCTTTGTATGTAAAAAATTTGAGAAATCATTTCATATTTACACAAAACACTGTCAAGCCTCATAGCCCACTTTCACAGGTCTTCCCGAAAGAAGACAGACTAAAATTACACTTTCAAGTTGGCTTTAAAAGAACAGGTGAAATTAATAACGTGGATATTAAGTATGTTAACGTACACACATTTGCTAGTATAGTCAAGCACCTACTTCTGAAAAACAATTACAGTAAGGGGACACTTTAGTCTGATACCCAGTACAACCCAAAACTGTATTGCAGAAAAACAGCATTATCTTTTTCTCACTTATTTTTAATCCACATTAAAACCTGGATGAAGCATAATGGGTTTGACTCTCAGTTTAGTTTCTGTCTAAATGTTACTGAATGACACAATGCCTCCTGATCTCTTCCTGCCCAGGCCTGCCTGCCGCTTTGCAAAGCACTCTGAGGGATTCTGCTTTACCATGGGACCCTGCATTGCACCTGAGAGAGATTCAAAGGACTAATTACAAACATTTTCTCATAGAAACACACTAAAGGTTTTAGTTGTAGTTTGATGTCATTTGACAGACAGCAAAATGTATCTAGAAATTCAGAAGAGAGGAGAAATGATACCTAAGGAAGATTTTCTTTCCTTGGAAAATACCAATGTTATTTCTATAAAAAATATTAAAAGCAAAGACAAATGCCACATTTGAAAGTAAGGGTGCAGGCAAACAGGAGATGTATATATTCTGGTAGACCTAACATACTGTAAAGAAGTAAACCCATTTAAATCTGCCAGTAGCAGCCGCAACTAAACAGAAAGCAGCTGCGTTTTGCCAACAGTACATGGCTGACTAAATCTGTCGATAATCTGGTGAAAACCATAGATCTTAGTGAAAAGAATTAAGGAAGATTTTTCTTTCAAGCTTGTCTCAGGCTTAATTTAAAAATACACATGGTGTGTGTGTATTCCGATATCCTCTCAGTAGAACATATGGTATGGCATAGCAACCTTAACGCTGAATTTATTCTCTTCCAGCCAAAGTTCAAAGGGTAAGGGAACAGTCTAGAAAGTCCAATTCTTCAGGATTTATTTGGGATTTTTAGGTAGAGAAGTCATCTCTGCCATTAATCAAACACAATTTAAATGTAGTTTTGACTTGTTACCCCTTAACTCTTTAATTAGAAATATCCCTGGGACTCCTTTAAAAAAGTAGCCTGTAGTCCCATGCACACACCCACAAATCTATTTCACCTGGGTTTTTTTTGAGAGTGATAATGTTAATCTATAAGGCCAATAAAGCATAAATACTTGTACAACACTTTCACTGATATAAACACTACAAATGCACATTACTATTGAAATTTCTACAGTACTTTCCACCTAAAGATTATTATAGACAACCCAGTCCTTCTGAATCAGATTGCAAGTCTGAGAAGAACGTAGGGCCAGAGCATGACAAACAGACCCAGAAAATACTTCAAAGCTGCAAGTATGAGAGTATTGATAAATCAGTGGCATAGAAAAAGCCAGGCAGGATACACCTAGCCTCTCATGCCTCTTGCATATTAATGAGAATCACAGCTACCAAAAGTGGTAAGAGAAATTTGAAACCAAGAGGTAAAATGTGCATAAGTTTCAATGAAGAGACTTAGGCAGAGCTCTCTCCTGCATCACAAATATTTAAAGCACTTACCTACTAAAGCAGTCATGAAACGATTCATGGAGAGAGGTTCCAAGTACATTGGCCCTTCATAACCTGATTCCAATTCGCTCCTCACATAATCCCTAAAAAAATAAACCCACAAACTATTAAGATCCATCTGATCAGACAAGAAGCAATCTACTCATTCCACACATATGTAACTTCAGTGTATGTCACAGTCAACTAACTAAATTACAAAAAGCAATATTAACACTACTGTTACAGCAGCCTCACTGATGTAAGGATCTAACTGAGGCATGACTTAAGCGAGAGAAGTATTATCTGTAATTAGACTCACTGGCATAGCTGTAAAAATCCTTTGGGACATCCAAGCTGTTCTTCAGAGCGTGGCCTGAAACTGCTTATTGACAAAGCCTCTTAAGCACCATTCCATTTTTAAATACCCTTATTAAGTGTTCCTCTTCCTAATAACAATTTCTTTTCCCACCAGTTCCATGTGAAAAAAAATTTGAGAGCTTGACAGAGAGGTCTTCCAATTTAATGGTCATAGTATTTTGCACCTAACAATCTCTGCACTGAATTTAAAAATAGGTATGAAGGAAAAGTGACAGTCATGAGCTAGAGTCAGGAACAGAGCTGCTTCATAATCCTTTTATCCAGCTTGATTTAAAAGTTTAGCTCTATCCTGGGAAACTTGGGGGAACAACCAGATACCCTCAAACTGACAGATTGCTACTGACAGATACAGTGAGATAGCCTGAAAGTCTGACAGGATATTTGTAATTTCTCTCAGAAAAGGTTGGCTTGGAGGGTGGGCTCAGGCAAACAAAGTAAAAGGTAAGAACCTGAGAAGACTGGGCATTTTTCTGCTGTTGGTGATCATCCATCAGCTCTGCTTTCAAGCAGGCTAACATATGTAACAGCAATATAACTGAAATATGAACTTTACACTAAGAGCAAGCATTTTGCGCTTTCAGAAGGCAATCCTGGAACAGCACAGTAGTGATTCTCCAGTGCCATGAGACAGCAGGCAATACTCAGGACCCTTTGCATCCAGATCCCTGGCCCCTTTTCCTGCCTTGCCCTGCGACCCTTCCTTCTCCGCTTGCAGCATGGCTGCTGCTCCCTTATTATATGACACTACCAACTTTGCCACCAGCAGCACAACTAAGCCTGTGCTCGTATCTGGCTGATACTGTCCAGTCATTCATGTCTAGCTGCATTACATCCCAGGAATGCCAGACAGACACACTTGAGCTGACCCTGCACAGAGCTAGCAGAGTCTGTTTGCTCGAGGGGCATGGCACTTCATTTATTACGTATTTATTTATATCAGTGAGGCAAGCCACACTTGCTGGGAACAGATGCAGTCAAAGCAAGGCAAACAGTACCGGAAACCACAACCAATACAAGAATTGCTCTTTTTATTTCAGTGCAGAAAAATATGCAACTCAGTGCTACTGGAAGCATTCACATCTCCCCAGAAATGTGGAAATATACCCTTCTTCTAGTATTAGCTTGCCACCCCAAGCTAAGGTATTCACATTTTCATTTGCAAAAAATCTTTGGAATTCAAGACATAAATCTCAAAGTACTAAAACAAACACTTCAAAGCCTGTTCTTCATAGCTGACAACGCTGCCTACTCACTGCAGCTTTTCAAGTGTCATAGTATATGCAAGGTATGTTGAAATGGGTTCTTTAGACTGTAACCTACAATTAAAAACACATGGGGATTGAAAAGGCACCTAAGAGGACTGATTCTAGATAGAACTTTCCCCCTTGTTATCAAGGTATAGCTAAGCACAAAGTTTTTTTCCACCTTCCAACATCCATATGGATGTAATCTTTGGGACAAAGTCTTTATTTATGTATTTATTTATTTTATATGAACCTGCAGAAAGCACTTTCTGAAAGCATTAGCAACACAAACAGGATAACCCATCAGAGTTACAAAGGGAGAAAAAAATAACACCATTTGCAACTTGCAACCTGGGTTTTGTATTAGCAATATCATGCTCGATCCTCAAATTTAGGGTGAAAGCACTGACTATTTCTAAACTGCTAGAAGGAAAGCAGTGAAGACCTCAAGTTTCTTCTGTATCTGTTAAGAAACAGGTTACAAAATCATCCAGGATACCAACTGTAGCAAGATGACCTTACACAACTTAGCTAGGACATACCAACAAAGCTGCACTTACAGTCGCTTCTTCAACACCAGGAACATGCCTGGAGATGACCCAAATTCCTTCAAGCTGCATTTCTTGCTGTTGTCTATCTGATTCAGTCATCTGCAGAGGTCAGACTTGGCTTAATTCTTTAAGCAACTCTCGTTAATTGAGTTTTAGGCCTACCAGCTTAGAGAAGCAATGTTTTAAGATCTCCTAAATTTTTTAAACAGTATTTGTAGATGATGTCTGAATAAGAAAAGTCAAAGCAATGATTCTCTTATTACCAGTACAAACACAAGGATCTTTTGGCACAGACACCAATCAGAAGATGCCTCGAACAGCTGCGGTGCCGTACAAGATGCTGAGAAGAGCAAGTGCCTGCACTCAATTTTGGTCAATTAAAGCTGTATTAATCTGCAGCTTTTACATTTGAGAATTGTTCACTTTACTGCAGCAATGTAAGAAAACAAGAACGCTAAAATCATTATTTACTAGGTAATGAAATGACTGAAGCTACATTATTACTTTAGAAAATTAGGATATAAGAATAAAGCTTAGATCAGATTGCCTGCTATTCATGCATTCCCAGCCTCATTTAATCAAACTGCTGGACTGTTAACATATACTCACAGACAGCCATGACTAACATTGCTCTAAAAAGGTAAAGAGATACAGTGCTTCACACATGACCATTTTTTGTTACTGAAAGTGCAGAAAGGTCTTCTGTTATTAAAAATATGCTTTGTAATTGACTGACATAAGGCACAGTGGTTAGCTGACCTAATTGACTCATATTGCTGACATTTACTTTGGCTGATTAATCTCTGCTGTCAACATCAAACACACACTCTCATAGGTTTTAAATGTCTACAGACAGCCTTAAAATGAAGTGTATTTTAACATTATCCATAAGAAACAATTCAGTCTCTTGTGTCCCCCCCCATCCTCTCATTCTAAGCTCTGCGAGGCTCAACACTTGTAATACAATCATAACAAAACTGCAAAAAATGAAATAAGATAATGATGTAGATTCAATTTTTTAGCATTAACAGTGTGTTTAATTGCATCATTTTCTTTTCTGCATAACTGCATCATTTATTTTCCCAAGTTTTACTGCTGGAAACGGGGAAAAGAAATGTGATCCTTTTAAGCAAGACATTTGTGCAGCTACATATAAAATAAAACCATCATCCATTTCCCTTGTCAGGAGCAGCAGGATTTTGCTTTTTAAAGCTGACTTCTCCTTTCTCCATAAACAGATGGTGTATTATCTCCACCCAAATCACCAGGTTAACATGCTACATACTTGGACTCTCCAAGTGTTCACAAACATTAGCTAATCAATCTTTACACATTACGGTAATTCTCAGTCTTGCAGATAAGGAAACAAACACTTAAGAAGTTAGGTGACTTGTCAAGGTCACATAGACCTGAAGTCTGAAGTCAGAGCTTAACTATAAAATTCAGATCATCTTATTCCCAGACTTGCAGCTGAACCGCAAGCTATTTCTGGGGTGGAAAAAAAGCACTGAAAGCTGAAGTCTTTCAACAGCTCAGAATTTCCAGGACACTGCAGAGTCACAAGTACCAGCTGATTCTGGTCTTGTTCTATAATTTGCATTAACCAAACTGGCCTCAGTATGAGACCTCTTCATCTGTCTTAAATAGCATCCCAACTGGTAGTGCATGCAAGCAATTCACTCGAAGTTTTCAGCTCTAAGCAGAATTATTAACAAAAAACACTCAGGAACAGTTTGCACATGTGATTACTGTACGTCTTGTTATGATCATTCTGCTAAATAGAAACATCAATTGGAATTGGATAGCTTTGGCAATAAAAGGGATAGCTCCACTAACATTATATTTGTGTGTTACACTTTACTATTTTCAATATGAAAACTAATGGGATTC
Source organism: Fregata magnificens (assembly GCA_013389945.1). Taxonomy (NCBI): domain Eukaryota; kingdom Metazoa; phylum Chordata; class Aves; order Suliformes; family Fregatidae; genus Fregata; species Fregata magnificens. The sequence continues at coordinate 6,148 of WAAD01027009.1, read as the reverse complement.
AAAAATTCTTTTGAAAAGCTAATGCAAGTGTCACTCCCCACATTATACAAAGGCTGCTGCTGAGAACCTCTTGCACAGCCCTTCCTTCCAAACCAAGTCAGTCTTGATTTGTATCTAGGGAATGGGTAAGCTCACTCCAAAGTGTTAGCAACTACATTTGCTTTGCAAAATAGCTAGGGAATACTGTTGGACTATTTGAATCCAACACATCTTTTAATTAAATATATTTTTTGTGCCAGTTGATGTAAGATTTAATTAAAGTCTTTATTAACTCACTCCAGAAGCATCAAATAGAGAAAGCTTAGTATGAATACGCCGAACAGTCCAAGCAGTAGTTATCTAACATGTTTCAATGAAGCCTGTAAAGTCTCAAACCTCACAAAGCAATAGAAGTCACAATTCACATTACACAGAAACACAAACATAAAAGATATTAAAATCAAACACGGTCCTATCCCTTAATGTGTCAGCCAAAATCCACACCTTTCCATCCCCCTTTCTTTTAAAAAATTTAAAGATCCAGAATGGCATAAAGATCTCTAGCTGTAAATGTTCTGAACCAAAGCCCTGTATCCAATGGGTACTTGTTACAAGCTTTATTTCAACCAAGTTCTTAAATAACGTTTAGGTTGCTTTTTCTAATAAGTAAGCCTTCAACCCTATAAGAAACACCCACAAACTGTATCTATAAAAACTCAGGACTCCCCTGAGGATGATAAAAAACCCTCTTTCCTTCCTACCCAGGCAATAAGAGGCCATAATTCCTCTCTTGCACCCTCATCAATTCAGGAAATCGTTAACTGCAACTCTGACAGCCACAACAGCGACATGTCAAGTCACCACAAAACCTTCATTAACACTTCCCTGAACTGCAACACACCAGGTAAGAGATATTCCAGCAAACGCTTTAGAACAACAATTTTGATGCAGAAATAACAAACCTATTATTTCACTTAAATCAATCAAAAGCACATTTTAAATCTTTCCCATCAGCAGGCACCAAAATGAATCAGGCTCAAGCCCCTATTTTCAAGCCTTTCCATGTAAAGCCATTAACGTGATGGCACTCTCTTTGGTTCCAGCTAAACTTCTTGTCAGTATGAGAGTTTACATCGGCTTTCAAAAGATTTAGCTGGAACCAAACAAAGATGATCGACTGTCTCGTCCGACTCAAGATTTCTTCAGCCTCTTGCTCTGCATTTTAAATCCAAAATGCCTTTTTGTTTTCACTGTAAAATATATTACATAACCAAAGATGAATTTAAGAATAAATTCCACTATTACTTTACTTTTACCATCTTCCATATCTCTATTTTCTCTCTCATCATAGGTGCCAGGAAACCAAAAGTAATGTCCTGTCTGCTTTGTAGAATGCTCCAGTGTTGAAAGCATGTTAGCCGAGCCATTGAGTAACTCAGATTACTACATCAGAGGCCACATTTAGTCTTGTGGTAAATCCTCAGATTAATGGACATTACACTCTACAGAAATGTAGCTCGAAATTCCTTTTAAATCAGTGAAAATACACCAGAACTACCTGACTGCATATTTAATTCTGTAAACTTTTTCAAGACAAAGAACAGCAAGATATATTTAGGTGTCTGGCATGGAAAAAAGGCCTCCACAAAATGAGACCCATCCCATTTATACAAGATATTAACAAAATATCAGTCATTTTTCTAATTCCCCAAACCAAGCTAACAAAATTAATCCATTTATTCTTACCTGGAAATTTGGTGCCCAGCATAAAGCAGCAGTGCAGTCAAAAAGTACAGGTAAAGCTGAACTAGGTGTTGCCTTGGTAAAGTTAGGAGCACCACACTTAAGATGTAACCTGTAATAAAAAGCAGAGGTTGAAATTTCAAAAAAACCACTATCTAATCCCGAATTTCTTAATATGAATTAACAGCCAAGTTACTCAGATCTCTTTAACCACCTTTGTTTTCATTTGGTTTTAAAATTCATGCACCTACATTTTCCTCTCATCAAAACACAAAGCACACAAAAAACCTGCCACTTTTTTTTCCCCCATGAACAGAAAGAGCTCTACCAGCTTCTGCAAGATTACATCTAGATGTTGAGAAGTGGACTTGATCCACAGTTATTTTAACAAGACTTAATTAACATAACCTATGTAACAAAGGGAAAACAGGCCTAGGTCTCCCTCTTCTTCCAAGTGAAAGCAAGTTTCAGTGTCACAGAGAAAAAAGCCTATCTATCCAACAAACTCAGTCAACTGATGTAAAAAATCCTTTTCTTCAAGCAAAGGACACAGAACACCTTTCCACACTGATTAGCATTACACATTTTAATTCTTCCACTATATCTTTGCAGTTTAAAGACACTTTGCATGCCCATAATTTGAGATGGGGACGCACAGGCTGTTCTCCATACTAGCAATATTAAAGCACATTCAAGCTATCAAGTTGCATAAATCAAGGACAAGACTCGGCACAGCCTCGGATTTGTAGGCATTTACGCCAGCAATTCCTTCACTTCTTGTTAGCATTTAGTAAGACTGTGGAAAAAGACCCGATGCAGATACAGCTTTACTCTTCAAGAACATAGCCTGGCTGCTCAGCAGCCTCTCCAACAAGCAGAACGCTGATCTCTTTTT
>WAAD01027008.1:1870-13645 GCA_013389945.1 Fregata magnificens | reverse complement strand
CAGTTCTTGCACACCTGGTTGTGTTCTGAAGAAGTACAGGTTTATTACTATGCACTACATAATCTGACATAAAAGTTGAGGCTGTTTTTTTCCTCTCTGTAAAAATTACAACTCGGTTTGTTGCAAAGTCCACTTCTCCTTCTTATTGCTGAAAATAGTAATTATAAAATAGTTCCATTGAAAATACAACTCTATTGAGATTTAATTTCAGGAAAAGTGGTTAATAAAACCCAGTTTAACAGTGACCTCTAAGTTGTGCCAGGGCAGAGAGGACCTAACTTAACAAAAGTAAGTTGACAGTTCATTACTATCAATACAATTTCATGATCCAGTGCTGAAACTGAATTAGGCAATGGTTGTTTTTTTTCACTCAGACTTTCTTTTATACTGAATTGTTGTTTAAATTTGTAGGGTTCTGCTGCTCGAATGGACCATGAGACAGCCAGTGTTATGAGCTCTAGTAATAACTATTCTGTTCCTCGCAGACTGACAAGTCATCTGGGTACCAAGGTAACCGAAGATTACAAACCACAGGTCGCTAATGCTACATTTTTACTAATACAATAACCTCATTGTTTCTGCCAATAGTACTAACATTAGCTGAACGACCTATCCACACATAGTAATTTTATGGAGTTAAAATTCTAGAATATTTTTTTAACTTTTAAAATACATGCCCAGAAGTCCTTTTTTTACTTGTTGCTGATCAGTTAAGGGTTGTTACAGTNGTGCAGCATGAAAAGAGAGGGGAAGAAAAGGGCAAATCTGCCACATAAAATTGAGTTAATGAGCCACTGGAGTTTATATTGCCTCTGGAATCACCAGCAGTATAGATACTACTGGTGTTGTACTGAGCGCAGTCTTCTGGGAAGCAGGGCTTGACATAGTACTAATTACTTTGGGCCTTAAGACAGTGTTGTTATGTTGTCATTTCGGTCCTCCAATGTATGCATGTATGAAATGGGGGTGACATCAGCTAGTCTGTCTGCGAGTTTTCATTGCAAATTGTAGAATTCCCAAAAGCTGCAGACAATGGGAGAGCCCTCGAAGGCAGGAAAAGGGACTGAGTCTGGAAGGATAGAGGCAAAGAACTGGTTGAACTGAGTGTGCTGTGGTGTAGGAAAAGCTTAACATTTAATGCATGAGAAGAAGTGAAAGTGGTAGAGATTCTAAAGAGAGGAATGCATTTACAGATGCAGAAGGAGATGTGTCTGTGGGCAGTGTGTGTATACAGAGAGACAGACACAGACAAATATTCTAAATAACAGTGGATTAAAGCTGCCACTTGAAATATCTGTCCAAGAGGCATGCAAAAAGCAGATGAAATTCACTCTCCTTTAAGAATCCAGGTGGTTTATTTTAATACTATATTTGATTTTTCCCAGACCAAGAAGACAAGATCTCCAAACCAGGATACTAGGCTGTCATAAAATTGGCTCCGAGACTGTTTCAGTGGATTTTGCATGTGATCGTACAGTTTCACAGATCTATGATTTCTATTGCTTCATCAATCCCATAGTATTTAGAGAAGTACATGTTAACAGACTTGCTGCTTAGTCTACCCACTGCTATCCAATTTTTTTATAACTCAGTATTTGTACTCATCTTCAGGCACATCAGAATTGTCTCTGAAGAAACAAAAAAAAAATCATTCATTGGTCTGGTAACCAGTGCAAATATCTAGCTATTAGTAGAAAACTCTAAAGTCTCCTTTCTTCCTTAACTGGTATATTCTAAAGAAGCACACACGCTGCTACTTTACAATTCCCTTTGATAGTTTCTTTATGTTCTGCTTTGATTTTGAATGTTCCTGTTTATCTTGGCTTTAGGAGTTTGGAGCTTCTAGATAGTATCTAAAATCATCCTCTACATCCTGTTATTCTACTAAAAGTTCACTAGAAGAACCAAATGCATTTCTTGATCTAAAGCTATTATTGAAGAAAAAAAGAAATTGAAGAGTGGGAAAGACAAACCAAATAGTGCATTGACCACTATTACAGGACAGCAAAGGGAATCCTTCAAAAATTGTGAATTTTTTTTTAATGAGAAATTTGGTTACTCCAAGCTAAATGTGTAATGCTGGGTTTTCATGGCTTGATTTAATTTGACAAATACTCAGTATTTTATATATATTAAATGAGCATTTGTTTGCTTTACTGGTTTTGTCCCTGTAAACTTGAAAAGGTGTTAATTTAACTCTTCAGTTTTGCACTTCCTGTAAATAAACTAGTCCATATGCAAGTCAGTCATCATAACAAAAAATGATTAGTTAATTTGAAATAGTTTTAAAGGAAAACTTTAAAATACATGGATGTAAGATTTTTTTTAGCACAATGTGAATTAAAAATTCATGTAATCATTCTTATCCTTTGTCTAGAATAATTGTATTTAATGCCACATTACAAATAGTTTTTCACTGAAGAGCATCTTTACATGGAAGTGTGATTCATACAGAGCATATTTTTTTGAGACAGAATTAATTTTAAATATATTTTAGATTCTCAAACACTTCCATTAGATTAATCTTTTTGTACAACAGAAATTTAGAAGTCTTTGCCATTGGTCTTGTAGATTAATAGAGTTACATACAGCTACCATCCACTTCTCCTAGCCATTTAACCAGTAAGTGAAATTTATTAAGATTATGAATGCTGAAGTATTGATAGTACTTAATTTTTTCTAAGTAGCACGATTTTTTGCGCCATTAAGTAGGGGTTTTTTTGCTCATGTTGTACCATTCAAATTTCATTTTAGTTTCATGTGTATTTCTAAAATGTAACTGTATTTTTAAAATCATTTGACCTGCAGGTGGAAATGGTGTATTCATTATTATCAATGCTTGGCACTCATGATAAAGATGACATGTCAAGAACATTGCTAGCAATGTCTAGCTCCCAAGACAGCTGCATAGCTATGCGTCAGTCTGGATGTCTTCCTCTCCTCATCCAGCTTTTACATGGCAACGATAAAGACTCTGTCTTGTTAGGAAACTCTCGTGGTAGTAAAGAGGCCCGTGCCAGAGCCAGCGCAGCACTGCATAACATCATTCACTCCCAGCCTGATGATAAGCGAGGCAGACGGGAAATCCGCGTGCTCCATCTTTTGGAGCAGATCCGTGCTTACTGTGAAACGTGTTGGGAATGGCAGGAAGCACATGAACAAGGCATGGACCAAGACAAAAACCCAAGTAGGTTCTCCAAGCCATATAAAAATGTTTCAAGGGTATATTGCAAACAGTGAATTTACAGAAAGTACAACTTTAATCTGACTTCTTATTGAATGTATGTGAGTTTTCTTATATGTATGTGTGTGTGCATATATATATTTTTTTCTTTTTAAGTTGAGGTAGTGTTAGGAAATAATATCTGTTACAGATATGATACCCTATTTATAAACTTGTTATTTATATCACAGACCTTGGTGTGCTTTCCAGACAATAATTCTAGTGTTTTATATTTATAATCTGTAAATTAATATTGAATATGTACTCATTCTATTTTACATTTTAATGGATGGTGAAACATATCAAAATAAATAATCCCAAATTGCTTCTCATGCAGATGTATGGAGATAGCACATTTCATTTAGGAGAGGGACAGAGAGAACAAATTAAATCATCTCAATCTATTCAATATAATATGAACTGTTATTTATAATGTTGGATGTAAGAAATATTTCAGTATTAAAATATGAGAGAAGTGACAATGTAAGTGAATAGGAGTTTTCTCAGGGAACAGATAGAAAAATTATTTAAGCTTTTGGATTGCTTAGCTGCTTTTCTGAATTGAGGGCATTTTGTATGATGTAAATACAGGCTGTAGGTGTCTATGACAGAAGCACTACTGAAATCACTGGGCTGTGTCGTGGATGTTGGAGTTTACCGCAAGAACCATTTGGCAGGAGTGGGGCTCTGAACAAGATGTACCAATACCGTTTGTGCATTAGCCAGAATCTAGCTCACAAAATTATGAACTTAAAAACTTGTTTATGAAACAAAGGGTTTAATTAGCCATTCATAAGGGGCTAAGAACCAAAGAAACAGCTTCACCTTAGGTGGTGTATTATTTAATGCCACCAGAATATTTAACCTAATTGATTTGTTCGACTAAGATTATTAATTTTTAAAAGTAAAAAGATAATTTTTTTGTACTGAGAGTCATATTTCTTACTTAATACATACATTCAGGATTCTCTCTAATTTCTTTTTCAACATCAAATATATTTCTAGTGCACACATTTGTTAGTAACATTCTTAACTAATTGTCTGTTCGTGGATTACTGGGAAGATACAAACCCTGAACAAAACTGCAATTGATTTATCTTAAGATTAGATTCTCTTTGAAAAACTTACGATCTAGACAAAATCACCTAGGAAATACTAATTGTTACCTATTTCTGGATCAGTGCCTGCTCCAGTGGATCATCAAATCTGTCCTGCGGTGTGTGTTTTGATGAAACTTTCATTTGATGAAGAACACAGGCATGCGATGAATGAGCTTGGTAAGACCAAACATATTTCCCTGACTTCCTTTCAGGAGCTTGCTGGAAATGCTGATGCTCTTTGTGTACCTCACTGGATATATGGCTTTTTTTACTACTAGTTTAAACAGATCATCAGTTCATTTGTGTCAGTTGTTGCCCTCTAAGTGATGAATGCAGTTTAAATTAACCAGACCATTTCCCAGTGGATAAATTATTATGTCAGTTACTCTTTTTTTTCTGGCATGAATTGTGAATTTTGGGAGAATATTGTAATTATGGAAATATTTGCAATTTTAAAAGTATTGGACTTACAATGGAGACTACTTTCCAGGGTGGGAGGTTTTTTCTTGGTGTTTTGGTTTGGGATGGTTTTTTTTGTTTGTTTGTTTGTTTTTTTGGTCAGGAGTTGGTTCCTGTTTAACAGCCTGAATTTTTTAGTCTATGCTCAGTAAATTCTGTGCATGCAATTTTCCTTAATTTGCCACTTTTCATTATCAATGAAAATATTCTATGTATTTTTCTCAGAAAATAACATTCAGTGATAATAATTAAATCAGTAATTTTCAGATTTACTTAATAGCCTTTTATGTAACTGGTGCAAGTTCATCGGCCAAACATGATTTTGGCTGGGTGGAATTAAAAGATGAGTGTGCTTATTACTTCCTAATAATTCTTCCTGTTCCCATTTTCACCTGAAATCTCAATGTCATGCTATCATACCTTTCAGCTGCTACTAAGCACGGGATTCAAGATCCAGAGTCAGTATTTAACAATTTATTTACTTTTCTGAGCCTTCTGGTTTTCAAATGTTTCAGATTTGTTCTGTATATATAAATGCAATTTGCTCCTTTGTATATATGTACTGTACTCATGATATTGGAGCACAGATATTATTTATTTTCTTGTTTGTTTGTTTTTAAAGGAGGTTTGCAGGCCATTGCTGAACTGTTACAAGTGGATTGTGAAATGTATGGACTTACAAATGATCACTATAGTGTTACCTTAAGGAGGTATGCTGGAATGGCTCTGACAAACTTGACTTTTGGAGATGTGGCAAACAAGGTAAGAGTAGAGTTTTAAACATACAGTAATTTCAGTTCATAGCTATGTTTGAATTGTAGTTCTCACAACAGGTGATGAAAATCTCCGGGATAGGATATTGAGTTAGAGCTCAAGACAAAAGTTCAAAATACCTCTGTCATTCCATCCTGTTCCTGACAGAGAGCACCACAAATTGAATGTTGTATCTTGCAAGTATAGTATCAACTCTCATATTAAGTTAAATCACTTCTGTCACTGAAAGTAAGGATTTTACCTACTGGCTTAATTTTTTTAATGAACATTAGATTAGTATGGCACATAATGATTATGGACCAATAATTATGGATAGTGACTGACTTTTTCTGATGATATTGAACTAAAACTGCTAATTCAGTCAAATTTTGTGAAGTTGTCAGTTATTTAACAATACTATTACTGTCTGATGAAATTTTGCAAGCCTGTTCAGGCTGGAGCTTGCTTTTAAATATTTGGATCGTATCTGGCTCATAATGGGCACTACTTCAAATTATTGTAAGAGAAAATAGGTTCCCAAATTTCTGACAAGGACCTTGCTTTCAAAAGATAGAAAGTTTCAATAATTTCTTGCCCCAGAGTTTGCCAGGCTATGGATCTTAAAATAACTTCAGGCTGGGAAGACTTTCACCTTTCTACTCTAGAGGAAGACTATTCAGGAGTGAATGGAAATAACAGGCTTCATATAACTTGCTTTTTGTTCCAAGTTTAGACGAGTAAAGCATAAATCCTTGCTGCAAATGACTTGCTTCACAAAATATTGGCTCTTTACATCATCCAATCAGTAACCACTACAGGGCTGCAGTTACTGGGTTTATAGCATAAACTAAACTGCTCAGAGATGTAAATGTACATGATGTCCAGCTGACGAGTAGTAGAGTTCTAACACATACTTTGTTTTTTAATAATTTTTAATTGTGCTTTGTCACAAACAATTTCCAGCGTAAGCCTTCCAATTGCTGTTGTATTCTTAAAAAGTTTTTCTTCAAATGTCAGAAATGTTGTTAAATTTGTGTCAGGTTTAAATATTCATATTATTTTTCATACTATGTTTATTGAAAGAAAAAAATATGATCGTGAGACTCAATAGACAGTAGGTGACAACACATTGCCAGCTCACAGGTGATCTTTATGTGGTGCATAGTGAGGAAGGCTTGTAAGGTAGTAAAGTTCCAGATCAAGTCCTAGACCTGTTGTGAAAAATACAAAGTTTAGCACAATTTTACCAGTTATATATTGTCCGGTATAGAAACTGATACTTGCGCTTAACTTTTTAGTAGTTGTAAACCAAATATTTATTGTTGGCAACATATTTTACTAAGCTTTTATTGAACTTCAGATACGATTAGCTTAAAATATCAAAACATTGTGCAGAAGCAAGCCACCTAACCTATCATTTAATACTATTCACTTCCTTTTCTTCTTCTGATTCCTAACAGGCTACGTTATGTTCTATGAAGGGCTGCATGAGAGCTCTTGTAGCCCAGCTGAAATCTGAAAGTGAAGACTTACAGCAGGTAACGTCCTTTTGAGATGAAATATTTCTTTAGCTTGGACATTTCCATCACTTTGCAGCCCATGAATTTCATTGTATTGTATTAAAATACTGTATTTCTGCTCTCCTTTCCTAATATTTACCTTCCTTCTACTCATTATTCTTCACCACCAGTTATTTTTATACTTGAATTCTGTCATCTTAGTGAAGTTTCTAGTGTGCTCTCCATAGCCAGCCTTTTCTTTTTTTAATTAGGCTCTCTCTTTGAAATATGCTTCATTCATCCCAGCCTGATTTTTTTTTTGTAATTGTTGTTCTTATGTTGTCTTGTCTGCCTTAACTTTGATGCAAAGTTTGTACCTGTACTCGTTCCACAAATTATGAAGTACAACTTTCTTCTTGTAAAAATACTTAACTGTGGGTCATATTCTGTTTTTTTTTACCAAAGCACATGTAACACATGGGCTGTAAAGCTCACTTTTATGACCCTGATCTGTTTGTGATCAACGGAAGTGCATTTTAAAGATAAGTTTGAGCGATGTTAGACTTTCTAATTTAATTTACCAGTGATGGTGCTAATGGACTGGGATTACCCACAGGGTTAATACACTATTGGGGCACCGCCTACAGTTGCAGCAAGTAAATAATAGGCGAATAATAGTAGAGGAAGGTGTATTTCAAGAGAGTCTGCATTTGACTTGACAAGTCATACGTAACTACTCTCAACACCAGCACCTCCCAAAGAAGCTTTCTAAGTGTGAGGTGTCACTTGGAATGACACCCGAGTGTCTCTTCCAATGGCTCCTGCTGTGTAAAGAGAACAGCCTGAAAATAAAGTCTTTAGGAAGTGCTTAGGGTGATCCTGAGAGTTGAGAGCACAGAACTGTTCTTCATTGGTATGGAACTTGTTTTAAATTATTAAATATTAAATTATAATCCATTTTAATGAATATATACTGTAAACAAACTGGAACAGCTTTTGAAAAGGAAAACCCTGTTTTGGGTTGGAGTTGCAGTTGGAGTGAATTATCAGATAAAAGAAAAAATATAGGTAAAATTGACTTTATCTCTTAAAACACTGTTCACAAAAAATTTTCTCCATTAGAGGAGGAGCTAGCTAGTTACGATTGAGAAAGTAATTAGAATTACAGTAGAGGTTATTGGGTAAACTCTCTGATTTGGTATTAGGGCAGATAGTAAGTATATTTAGTATTCTTGAAAAGGAAGTCACAGACACATGGGCCCTCTGACCCATGGTTTGTCTCCAGCCACTGGCATGTAGGCCCCCATACACATGCACGCACACAGAGCAGGAAGTCCCTCACTCAGGAAAAGCTAGAAATGGGGTTTAGTAAGAGTATGGGACAGACTGTGCTGATCAGGCAAAGGGCATGACCAGACAAGCATTATCAGCCCGCTGACTGTTTAGATGCAGCTGTGCCTTTCTCTCCCCTTATCCCTGTGTTCTCCCATGGTTGTACCACCCCGATTCACCTAGATCCATCCTTTTTCCTGCCTTTGGAACCTTTGGGTCCTCCCATCCCATAGTAAGTCTTCTGCAGTCCCAGAATGCTTTTCCCCTGCATCCCATAAAGTGTCCCACATCCCTAGGGCAGGACTCCTGGACTGACCTGCCTCAGTCCAAAAGGTGCAGAGAGCTGCTCCCATTGACTGCCCTGAAAGGGTGTCACACCTGAGCCATGGAGCTGAGGGTCTCCTGGGAGAGTCCTGGAAGAGCGCAGACAGGGTGCCTCCTCCCCTGAGCCCTTAGTTTGGGTTCCCCCTGCCTTTGGGCCCCTGCGCTCCTCTGGGCACGTTGAGGTGGATCTCTGACGGGCTGATGGCTCCTGGGGTGGGCCTGGGAGCAGCCAGGGCAGGGTATTACTGGCTCTTCCATCTGCCACTGCCTCCCTGTGCTCCCTTGTGGGTGTGAGCAGGGCATCACATAATCTAACAAGCTTATGCACTTCTGTGACAATGAGAACATACATAGGTAAAAGTTTTCTATCAAATATATTTCACGAGGGATATACATGCAGCCCGTAAATGGATGGAGTTTAATATGTAATGGCTGTCCGCTATAGTGACGGTTTATCTCAGTCTAGCTGCTGACAAGGACATAGGCTGAATGGTTACTCATCTTCTATACTATTCTGATTGTAAAAGACACAGTGTGTTTTTTAAAAGACTTTAAAGAGCTTTATAAACATTAATCAAAGTAGTCATACTATCTGAGAGACAGGCAAGTGTTACTGTTCTCTTTTACAAGCAGAAAAGCTGAGAAAAAGAGGATATAAATCTCTCCTGAGATGATATAAGTCTAATGCAGACATCAGAGTAGAGCACAAATCTAAGTTTTTGGACCTATTTTTCAACCAGCGTGGAAAGCAGGGAACCTGGTTTCAAGTCTTTGTTTTAGGTACCCACACACAAAAGCCAGTACCTTTGATCAAACTTCGTACTGAAATGTTAGAACAGTCTAGCAGGAAACACAACAAAAAGCAGACTTTAGCAAAGGGCTAGTGCAGTAGCTGAGCATGACCACTGTTAATTAATCCATAGCATTCCAGAAATCCAGGAGGAAAGTCTGATAACCTGCTAAAGAAGTAGCTATATTGAGATACATTATTTTTCTTTCATGTTTTGCAGGTCATTGCAAGTGTGTTGAGGAACTTGTCCTGGCGAGCAGATGTAAACAGTAAAAAGACTCTAAGAGAAGTTGGAAGTGTGAAAGCATTGATGGAATGTGCTTTAGAAGTTAAGAAGGTATCCTGTATAAATGACTGAGATAAATTTTGGAGAAATTGCATTTATTTTACACAAAACACAAATATTGTTGTCCTTTATGATAAAAGCAGTTGGTCAAATATTTGGGGTGTTTTAGGTAACTTGCTTTGAAGAAGAGAGTTGCTTTGAGTTAACATGGCAGCAGACCACAATGTAGCAATGACATCTCAAAACTACTAGTATTTCTGTAATTTTATTTATGAGGGTTAACAGCTTTTGCTCTTCATTTTCATGAGCTGTGCTGTTGCAATAGCCTTTTTGATAGTTTTGCAATTTAATAAAACCTCTTTTGAGTTAATGAATAGATAACTACCACTTCTGTAATTTTCTAGATATATTTTTAATATCCAGACAGGATTATGTTCCATCCCAGATTTCCCTGCCAGTTAGTCTTCAAGCCATTTTTACTACTATGGCAGGTAACAAGTATTATGGCAGATATTTCTAAAAAGTTTGTGGCAAGCAATACCAACTCCATAGCTGAAGGAGGGAGAGAAGCAAAAAAAAGTATTTACATGTGCACTGCTGCCTGCATCTAGCTTACCAGCCCAGAAGGCAGAAATTGGAACACACGTAACTCCTTGAAGCTAACTTATGTATTTCTGAGAGCTTGTGATCAATAGTTGAAAACTTCTCTAATTCTGTCATTTTGTTATTTTCCTAGGAATCCACCCTAAAAAGTGTTCTGAGTGCCTTATGGAATTTGTCAGCACACTGTACTGAGAACAAAGGTGATATATGTGCTGTTGGTGGTGCTCTTGCATTTCTAGTTGGTACACTGACATACCGGAGCCAAACAAACACTTTAGCCATCATAGAAAGCGGAGGAGGAATATTAAGAAATGTTTCTAGCTTAATTGCTACTAATGAGGACCACAGGTGGGTATACTTTTTCTGAAAATCTTCAGCAGTTCCACATGTATATTTAGCATGTATTAAGTATAGTAATTAAGTACAGTGAATTTTTAATGCATTTAATAAGGCAAGTATGTCACTTACATAACAGGAATACGCAAACAGATTAATACCTGCTGCTTGTTAATGATGAACTGTACTAAAAGCTAACTATTCATATTTGTAATGGGATTTGATTATCATTCAGATGAAAGCTAGAGGAAATATGAGATAAATTTGCACTGGAAAATTTATGATTATCCTTCCTAAGGGCAAAACTTGCCTCTAGCATAATAGGTTTTTGTTTTGCTTTGTCTCTTATCCTGTTGAAATGCCACTTACTGATGTTTGTTTTCAATTACTCAACACCAGGCAAATCTTGCGAGAGAACAGCTGCTTACAAACCTTGTTACAACACTTGAAGTCACACAGTTTGACAATAGTCAGTAATGCATGTGGGACCCTGTGGAATCTTTCCGCACGAAATGCGAAGGATCAGGAGGCGCTGTGGGACATGGGAGCAGTCAGCATGCTGAAAAATCTCATTCACTCAAAACATAAAATGATAGCAATGGGTAGTGCTGCAGCTCTAAGAAACCTCATGGCAAACAGGCCAGCAAAATATAAGGATGCCAACATTATGTCTCCGGGATCAAGCTTACCATCTCTTCATGTCAGAAAACAAAAGGCACTGGAAGCAGAATTAGATGCTCAGCACTTATCAGAGACTTTTGACAACATTGATAATTTAAGCCCGAAAGCATCTCACCGTAATAAGCAGAGACATAAGCAAAATATATACAGTGAGTATGTCTTGGACTCCAGTCGGCATGATGATGGTATATGCAGATCAGAGAGTTTTAATGCTGGTAATATGACCGTACTTTCACCATATTTAAATAGTACAGTATTGCCTGGCTCCTCCGCTTCCAGTAGAGGAAACATAGAAAATTCTCGATCTGAGAAAGACAGGAGTCTTGATCGGGATCGAGCAGTAGGTTTAAATACATATCATTCAGCTGCAGAGAATACTGGGAACTCCT
>WAAD01027007.1:0-15476 GCA_013389945.1 Fregata magnificens | reverse complement strand
TCAAAGCATCGTTGAGCAGAAATACTCAAGAGTAATATGCACACGCTACTTATCACATAACTTAAGCAGGACTGTTTAATTGAAAAGCGTGTAACATGATTTCATCTGCCAAGCATTCTTCAAGGTTTTAGTGATAAAACCCTTTGGAGATATCTTATCCTTAATAGCACAGTGTTTGCAGCATAAGATGAACAAAGCAGCATTGCAGAATCCCCATTTTTACTGTGGATATCTCAGTATGATTACCCATAAAAGTTCACAAATACAGTCTCTTCAGAAAATGGAAGTCACTGTCAAAATGAAAATCAAGAGATGACAGAGATCCAGGCTGTTGTCTATCACTACATGTAAGAGAAATCTCCTTACCTCACAGAGGGCAAAACATTGATTTAGAGATAAATAAGAGGTATCGTGTAATCTGATGCTTTGCATCAGTAGGGAACTACAGTTAATGATACAAGAAGGCATTTCAAATCCTATTGGATATGGACAGGCGAAAACCTGCTCTGCAGCATGTGGTTTTTGCAGCATATGAACATCACGGTCCATAGCCGGAGTTTTTAAAAAAATTTTAAAAAAAGCAACAAAACCATAGTATGCTCAACTAGAATTGCACTATACTCACAATAGGTGTGATCATGATTACGTTTTTACCTCACGCAACCTATGTAAAAATAGAAAAAATAACTATGTTTCACTAAGACTGAATTTTTACTTAAATCAAATCTGTATCCCAAATTTTTCTCTGAGTTTAGCTTTGGTGTTTGCTGCTAGACTTGAAGAGTTGACTGACATCAAAGGGTAGTAGAGTGACTAATAAGATGTAGGGAAAGCATACCAGAAGTTGAAAAACACTGAAAGTCATTGACAAAGAAAGGCACAGTAGTGGAGCTGCAGAAAGAAGTAAAAGGAAATACATTATTAACTTTGAAATTAAGAAAAAAAATAGTGTTCATAGACATCCTAGCCATATTGCTAATGGTAAAAATCTTCAGCCCAAAACTTCCATTATACCATGTTAAAATTACATTTTCTTCCCAGAGAAGATAGTGACCTCCTCTAAGGACAGAACTATACTGACTTTATAGCAAGTGTGATTGCACCTCTTCCTAAAACCTCTTCTTCCTAAATACTCACATTTGAATGAAAACCAGGAAAGTCAGTTAGGGAAGTCTTTTCTCCTATGAGCTTTGAAGTTTAGTCCTTTTTTTCTCCCCCTCTATGCACTTTCATATCTTTATTCTAAGTGAATAAGCTCTCAGCATGAAACACTTTCTACTTCTCTATTATTTCTGTAACACAACAGCTAATACATAGTTACAGTTTTTTTAAGGTAGTTATCTTAACCCAAATCAAGATAGTTGTATCTTCAAATTCATCTCTCGGTTTTAACTAGTGCAGAAACTACAGAGTTTCATATTTTACTTTTTATCTTTGTGGAAGCGAGATCAGAGATGACTCACAAAAAGTTTAAGAGTTCCTTAGCTCTGGCGAGTACACAGTCACATAAATAGCTCCGTTGCCTTTTAACCAAAGGTCCTAAAATGAGTTGTACGCTGCTGAGAAGATTCTATTTGCATTACATTTACTTTGTTGCCTCCTTTCCACGGTTATGTTTTCATCACTGCCTGCCTTAACCTCATTAGCTAATCTACTTGGAGACCACCTCAGGTTGTGTTTATCCAGAGCAGACAAGTTCTACTGCATGGAGCTGATAAATCAAAGGGAGCACACACTTGTTTAGAACAGAGATTTGGTTTGGATTCTCCTCAACAGTTCTCAAGGACCGTCACGCCACATACATACAACCCTAGCCAGACAGGGACGTGATTTTAAGGAAGGTTATCCTACAATCAGTTCTAGATAGTGTTTTTCTGATGGATTCCAGCTGTTTTACAAGTCCTTCTCTGTCTATTCCTACATCTTTATTTCTCATAATAATTAATTAAAAAAAAATTAAAAATCAACTCAAACCATGGACTAAGAATAAAAGACCGGATCTATATAAAGACTTGGAAATTCCAACCGGAGATACTAGAGCATCATTCAGCGGTTGCCTAAGAATGCAGTTAGCTAATCCCCCATGCTCAGGATTCTGCTGTTGAAGTCTGCCCATGTTTTACGGTGCTTGTGGTGTGCCACCAATGAAATTTTGATTCCACCAAGTGTTTGGCTCTTAGAGCAAAGATTTTGAACAAGTCAGCCTGCTCACCAGCTGTATACTTTCTATATTGGCTCACAACGTAAAGTGAAATATACCTCTTCTTTTTGTTAAGAAAAAACCACCACAAAACAAAACCTAAAAACACCAGCCAGATTACAGAAGATGGAACACTGGCAGAGATAGAGACTTAACTTCCCCAATGCAGTAGCCAAAAGATAAGGGTTTTTTTATTTACCAGTTTCTCCAGGAAATGTACAGGGAACCATTTGGCAGTAGCATGTTTAAAATTTGTTTGTTTGAGGTTCAGCTTATGTTTCCTTTGTGGCTCTGCCAGCTGTAAGTGACATTACTGACTTGGTCCTCCTTGCTGCAACAGCAATAAACCATCATATCCTCCCAAACCACTTTTCCCATTTCTATGGCAGGTGAGATTTTTATGAAAGTGTAAACTAGGTAGGTTTGTGGGAGAGGAACTGTAGAGGGGTAAGCAAAGGATTCAGCAGGGCTGGGTTGGGGGTGGAGAGGGATCTAATACGCCCAACAGACCATCAAAGCTTCCCAGTCTCCTCAAACACCTTAGAGTCATTTGACAGCCCCTTTCCAGCCTCCTCTGACTCATCTCAGCCACCAAATGTATCAGCAACGTCAAAAATACCTCTGCTGCTGCAGGGCAGAAAGAGTTATTTCAGGAACCTTGAGGAAGAACAAGTTATTTTGTCCTTATCCTTAAGACAGTGAATTCCAGATATGGCTTACACTATTGAAAAGCCTTGAAACAGCTTTTCAGGAAAGGAGAGTCTTAAATTTCATTTTTCTCTAGTGCCTAGGCATCTTAAGTAGGCTGTAGAGGAATGTCGCTCTTAACTGGGGATTCACATCCCTGAATCCTCTTCTGGATTTAAGTGTCTAAATCCTTTCTTTCAGAAAGCTTTCCTTTCAAAAAAGCTCACAGGATATAAAGAAGTGATACCAGTCTTTCGGCTAATGAAGAGAATGATAGCTAAACCCAAGATGCTACTTCATTGTTCTTCTCTGCCTGAAAACATTAAAACTACTCAGATAATTCCTCCTATTGTAATGCTTTCGTTTCACACGTCATAAATGAAGAGCGAGAAAGGTCATGACACTATATCCTACTAGCTCAAACACTTACATGGTGCATTAAACAGCAGGAACTTTGCTACTGAAACTTGAACTTCACTAATTAACCCTATTTAACAGTTACAGCTGAAAACTGATTCTACGATTTTAGCCAAAGCATTGCAACTTTGTCCAAAAATAAAACCATGTTTGGATTTGGAATCCAAGAAGCCTTGATGAATCAGATTCCCAGCATAACATGCATCACACCCTAAAAAGGTCTTTGTTGTGTGCCAATAAGCACAATGTCAATTTTTAAGTGTTCGTTTATTTCATAAATCAAACTTTTCACAGTGATCATGCAGGAGGTTATACTTTTATAACTGTTTTCTAGTCTTTGGATGGTAAAAGTTCTAAGCCAACAAAATTTGGGTTTTCACTAGCCTAAGATGACATGAAAAAACAAAGTATTACATTATCTTTCAGCAAGACTATCACATGTAAAGAGAAGAAAAGAGGTGCACTTTACTGATAATCAGCTTATACAAAACTGTGACTTTCTGTTTAGCATCTTCACCAACTTTTTCCTTTTATCTGGAAGCAAATCCAATTGTTTCCCTTGATATGCTAAGGGCATTCTGTCTCATGAATAAAATACAAAGGTCAAGTTCTTCAGCACTGACATTCAGAAGAGTACATGGGGCATTTCACATAAAAATATTTTGTTCGCTGCTGATTGTCAGACAAGCCTGCTTCCTCAGCTTCCCCAGCTCTCTACTTTGTCATCCAAAGGAAGCCTTGCAGCATAGATAATCACTATTGGGATTACTGAGCAACTAGCTATGACTGCCAAACAGGAGGAAAAGAAAAAAATCTACTGTACCTCCTACGGGCACGTTCTTCATTTTGTTTGATGAAATAGCGGCTATCCTGCAAACAAATATCTGAATAATCCTTCTTTGGCATCTATGTAACTTCTATTTATACAAGTAGCGTGACTTTTAAGTTTATTTTCACAATACTCTTCAAAGGTACGAAGCATATTCCCACTTTTAAAGAAATCTAAGAGTTTAGCCCAAGAAGTCTACTATGTAAACAGAAAAACCCAACCTGACAGGGTTTGTCCTTCTAATAAGAGAGACTGCCAGTGTTTACTTTTCTTAGAAAGCAAACCCTGAGACTTTTCAAAGGCCTGGGAATGTGATATGTCAGTTCTTACTAATTTTAATCCATTTTACATCCTTCAGCTGCACTCTGCAGTAACTTTAGCAGGACTGATGGAATTCACACCCATGAAATCAGCGTGTTTTGCTATAAACATCCTCCTTTGGAAGGGTGGGGTGGGCATCTGCAGGGATGTACTGCTCACTCCCGGCAGCTCTGGTTCCCACCCCGGGTCACCTCTCCCAGAACCACTTCGGGAAGTAGCATTTAAAATAGTTAACAAGTTCATGGATAAGGGAGATCCGATCGATACTGCCAGCTACAAGGCTTTCAGGAAGACTACTTGCCAAAGCAATCTTAAAGTAATCTTAAGCAAGGTAAGTAAACAGGGAAGGTCCTACACAATTTGTTGAAATTAGGTAAATTTCCATAGCAGAGAAAGGCTGTGAAGAGGGTTTCACATGATGCTGGGTTACACGCTGTTCAACACTACAAATACATAAATGGCCTGGAAAAGAGGAAAAAAACCCCAAAGTGGCGGCAAAGGTTGCTGATTAAATTACATTGTTCAAAATAGAAGAGTTGAAGGATGACTGAAAAGAACTGCAAAAGACTTTATGAAACTGACTGGGTTATAAATTGGCAGATGAAATTGAACATAAGTGTGAAGTGATGCAAGTAACAAAAAAAAAAAAAAAAAAAAACCAAAAAAATCTCAGCTGTCTATATATAGTAATTGGCCTACCACTATTAAAAGAAAACAAAGTTTGGGGCTACAATAGATAGTTCTGAAAAAAAAAAAAAAAAAAAAAAAAAAGACAGCTTAAAGCGTAATTGCAGCCAAAATAAACTTAGTAATTACTAGGAAAGCTGCTGTGCTTGACAGAGCCCACAGTGATACTATTTGGATCTCAAAAATCAAACAGTTCTCAAAAGGTTCAGAAGCTGAAGAAGTGTAAATTAAGAGCTCATAAAAATCCATGGTCGAAAGGCAGTTGTTTTCAGAACATATCAGAAGCCAGCTATGTGGAATGATTTCTCAGTAACCGTAGCATTAACATCAGCACCAAAAGAAATGGATTGGTAAAGAAAAAAGTCTCTTTCAACAAACATAGTGCAACAGCTTGCTCTGATCACAGAAACTTACACATACTCCCTGAGCAGTGCTTACACAGTAGCCAGTAGAAAAATTCACGAGTGGCATTATATTCCTTTACAAGGTTTTAGAGGATCTATTTTCTGTGTTCTACCTGATACCTGTTATGATTGCTCCTAGAATCAGCCTAAGACAAGCCAATTTGCTCTTAAGTAATGAAAACAGCATGGCAGTCTCATAAGGGCTGCCCTTCCAACATAGGGCATAGAATTGCTTTATTTCTGGTATTCAATTTGTCACATTCTTAAATATTCTCAAAAATAATTGTAGTCGAATTTAAAACATATCTCTTGGGGCTGGTCTTATAAATTTATTTCAAACTAGGATGGATTTATTTCTATGGTAGTAATTTTTTTGCGACTTTACTAGTCATGAAGTCATTTACAACTAAAGCAATAGAAAGTTTCTTGATCTCCAAAATGACCCTATACCTTCAAAGATAATACAACCCCTTGAATATTTCAAACGAACCACTTAACTTTAAGCAGACCCTTTAAAAAGGTAGAGCTAAAAGGCTGTGCGCTAGAAGAAAGACTCCTCATTAGTGATCAAAGGCACATAGTATCCACCATCTTACACTGAAAAGTGTACTGAGTAGTTTGGATAGTAGCTTTGAGCAAAACTAGAAACCCTTTGTTTTTCCACCAGGCATATACTACAGTTTTATTCTGTCTCTGGTAAAGTAACAAGTTCCGGTACACACTTGCTAAACAAACCCCCAAATAAACAGCGCTAGAATATGACCCACAGTTAGAGAGAGTGCAAGTAAAGTCACACATGCATCTCAGTGTTTGCAAACTACTGACAACTATGAAGACTTATCAAACAGACAAAAATCTGTAAGAAGAATTAGATGTTTTGCTGAACATCAAGGAAGCGAACAGAAAAGGCAAAACTTAGTAGATTAGGGTATTATGCTGTGTGTTAACTGTAAGACACAGTTCCTTCCGCTATTCTAGGTACAGTAACCTCTGCAACCATGCTGGGAGGATTTGGCTTACTTAGCAGAGCCTTTAATCAAATCTACAAAATTTGCAAACCTGCAAATTCATACTACTTATAAAAGATGACTCATCAAATAAGTGCTTTTCCAATGTTTATAATATAGTGTGACATCTGATGGGGAGGATTCTTATCTATAGCCGCTTCTTGACGATTATGTTCTTGTACATGCTGGTCATTAAAGAGACAGTGTTCCATAAAGAATGTCATCGTTTCAGACTGATATTTTTTCAAGTTGTATTTTCTTTGCATTAAGGAAGAATATATTTTCATTTCAAGTGTATTGTGTTTGGCTTTTGTGGAGGTTTGAAAAATATCTGAAGACTTTAACTTTGTACAGAAATAAACCTTACTTATATGTATGGTTTTCATTAACTTCATTTCTCATTAATTGTCAAAAATCCATGAACTAAGAGACAAGTTACTAAAGCCAGAGGATACTTTCTACATAATAGTATTTTAAGTACAATAGCCTGGTCATGTTACTTGTTCTGATGCTGCTTTGAAAGGAGCTAAAGGCACTGAAGCCTATTTTTGAGGGTGTGCTGGAAAAGATCCTAAATGAACTCACATGCTGCAATATTCCAGGTAATAATTTATTTGTTCCTCTCTTCATCTTTGCTTTCACAGATGCATTGCTTTCACTTTCTTGAGGTGGGAGAACCTACCTCAAGGCAGAGGTCTGTGCCCCACCCCCCACCCCACCCCCTGATGCTGTCCTGCCCAGCACCAGCAGAGCTATCAATAAGTAGGAAAAGCGTGAGGTGTGGTGACTGACACCAGTGAAGTAAGACAAGTGATCAGTATATCTGGCTAAGCTATTCTGTATTTCATTGTCAAGATCCCAACTCCAGTTTTAAATGTAGAGTTTCTTCCACATGCTCACCTCTATGACAAGCTAAAGCTCCAGGAACACCTTCTCTTTAGCTCATTTGAAGACTACAAGCAGACATAGAGCTTTCCCTTAAAATGAGTGGAGAACTCGTAGTGTTACCTTTTCCTTTCTCATGGAAAGCTGGGCTAGAAGAAGCGATGCCGAGTCCTGGGAAATCTTATTTTCAATTAGTCTTGCATCTTTTGCTGTGTATTGGGTCTGGCTGAGATGGAGTTAATTTTCCCCATAGCAGCCCCAATAGTGCTGTGCTTTGTATTGGTAGCTAGAAAGGTGTTGATAACACACCAGTGTTTTGGCTACTGCTGATCAGTGCTCACACAGCTTCAAGGCTGTCTCTCCAACATTCCCCCCTCACCAGCAGACTGGGGGTGGGCAAGATCTTGGGAGAGGACATAGCCAGGACAGTTGACCCAAACTAACCAAAGGGATATTCCATACCATATGATGCCTGCTCAGCAATAAAAGCTAAGAGAAAGGAGGAGGAGGAGGAGGGTGGGCATTCGTTATTACATTTGTCTTCTGGAGCAACTGCTATGCCTACTGAAGCCCTACTTCCCAGGAAGTGGCCAGACATCGCCTGCTGATGGGAAGTAGAGAATAAATCTTTTGTTTTCCTTTGCTTCCATGTGTGGCCTTTGCTTCTTCTTTATTAAACTTCCTTTATCTTGACGCATGAGGTTTTTTTCCATCTTATTTTTGCCACCCCCTCTCCACCCCCTGCTTAGGAGGGGAATGATAAAGCAGCTCGGTGCACACCTGGCATCCAGCCAGGGTCAACCCACCACCTGCCACTGCAGTCATCATTGATAGTAAGTTACAGTGTGCTTAAAATTTCTGTGGAGAATATGTTTACTGTCATTCATCACTGTGATTTATGGAGATCCCATAACAGCAATTAAAAGTGGTTGTTTAGTCATATGCTGTCACCAAAAGAGGATATAGCCTGTCAAGTGGAACTATTCAGGGGCCTGCAAATATTTTATTTGACAATCACACCTAAAATATGAACCAGACAAGCATCACTTTCTAGAGTCCTTTACATGTTTCAAGAAATTCTGAATTCTTGGTCAATAAAGTCTTTGGTTTAAATGCTTGCTTTTCCTCAAAAGTCAAATGAAACACTTTGAATTTTGGCTAAGAATGAGTTAATAAAATTATAAAAGGACAACTGGCTTTCTTTGTAAGTAATTCTGTGCTGTTACTGGTAACCCTCACTTGGTGCCAAACAGAAGACCTGAGTATAAATGCCATATTTAGTATTCATCTCTTGGTCAAACAACAGTTGTATGATGCATAAGTCAGTGCATAAACCACAGTAACATTTACTGGAAGATTTAGACACAAAGGTGATGAAATAAAAAAGGAAGCATTTCTTTTGCTCCAGAGCTCAAAGCTGTTCTCCAGATCAGGGTTTCAGAGAGACGCAGAAAAACATAAAGCTTTATGTCATAAAGATTCTGTGGTGATACATACAACAGAGAATTTAAGTTTTGGCATTCCTAAACTGAAAATAAACAAGGGGGTTCATATAAAAATAAGACTTCACTGTATTTCCAATAATAAATAATTAAAACCTCTAATAAGTACAAGATACTTTTCATCAATTCTCTATTGTCAGGGCATGCTTCAGAGATTTATAAATATCTGCTCAGCAAGCTCATTGGAGTGGCAAAGTAAATCCCAAGGAATAGTACTAATCAATAAAAGAAAGTACACGCAGAAGTGTCATGGTATGAGCTGTCTGCAGCACTGCAAAGGACTGCTTCATGCTGCAGCGCAACTGCATGGGCATCTGTGTCAATATTCAGTGAAACAGCATATCTACTCTAACAGAGTCAACAAATCAAATAAAGGTTATCACTCCTAACTGGAGCAGGAAGTGATGCATATCCTATAAAAACATTATTTTACAGAAGCAAGTCTATTGTAAGTCTCCAAAACTATCAGTGAAATAGCTGGTGTGACCTTCGGTTTCCAATTTGCAAGTATTTCTAGCAATCCATAACTGTCATAGTTGATGAAACTTTCTGCTGCCATACCTAAAAGCTTTGCAAAGCTTCCATTATTCCTGAGTAATTGGTAATAATGTGCTGTTGTTCTAATGGGTGCTTACGCGTGACTGCAATATTAAGAACATACTCTTTGATTTTAAGAACTTTGTTTTTAACAGAAAGTAGTATAATAAGTTTCAAAATTTCATAGTTGGTTTACCTTAATAACTTTTCAAAACTTCAAATAATTTCTTCCTTC
Source organism: Fregata magnificens (assembly GCA_013389945.1). Taxonomy (NCBI): domain Eukaryota; kingdom Metazoa; phylum Chordata; class Aves; order Suliformes; family Fregatidae; genus Fregata; species Fregata magnificens. The sequence goes on along the minus strand of WAAD01027007.1, from coordinate 5,765 downwards.
TGCTATAAAATAAACACTAAAAACCATTAAATTTATCTACTTTCCTAGCTAAAAAATTAATTTGTTTAATGAAATCTGTAAGATGGAAGAAAACCTGAAAAGCTGTTTTATATATTGTTACAACACCAGGTTAGGAAATTTGTTATGAGTTCTTAAGTCAAACCTGAGTTGAATGCAATCACATTTTTAAAAGTACATTATAACCAAAGGAAAGCGTACAACTCTAATTTAACTAGGTATATATTACTCGCTAAGGTTACAGGAGATTTGGTATTTAAACAAAACAGTTGTTCTCTCTCCACATATTTTTCAGTCACACTTAAAACTAATTTATAGGAATTATTAAATAGTTTCTTCGTGAACCAACAAAAGGCAAGTCAAATATCATTTGAAAAAATTTCTGGTTTAAGTGTGGATATCAAATATCAGGTCACACAGGTATTCGGCAGTTCACTTTTACTGCTCCTCAGTAAAAAAGTCACAATAGAAAGCAGTTAGAGAAAAGCCTCATACTACTCAGTATAACTTCTTCATGAATATTCATATTGGGTTTATGTGGCAAGGTTATGATTGTGGGGACCTGCAAGGGTGGCTTCTGTGAGAAGAGCTGCCCCCATGTCGGACAAAGCCAGTTCCAGCCAGCTTCACCACTGTCCAAAGCTGAGCCCATCAGCAAGACCGGTGGTGCCCCTGTGATAACATATTTAAGAAAAGGTAAAAAAATGCTGCATATCAGATGTGCAAACATCAAGGCCAGTGAAGAAGGAGGGGGAGGAGGCACTCCAAGTGCTGGAGCAGAGATTCCCCTGCAGCTCCTGGAAAGACCGTGGTGAAGTGTGTTGTCCTGCTGCAACTCATGGAGAGGAGGACATCGGAGCAGATATCCATACTGCAGCCCATGAAGGACACCATGCCACAGCAGGCGGACATGCCCTGAAGGAAGCTGTAGCCTGTGGAGACCCCACCCAGGAGCAAGCTGCTGGCGGGAACTGCAGCCCATGGAGAGGGGTCCATGGAGGAACAGTCTGTTCCTGATGGACAGTACCCCACGGGAAGGGCCATGTTGGAGTAGTTCATGAAGCACTGTATCCCATGAGAGGAACCCCACGCTGGAGCAGAGGAACAGAGCGAAGAGGAAAGAGCAGCAGAGATTAAGTGTTATGAACCAACTGCAACCCCCATTCCCCATCCCCCTGTGCTGCTTGGTGGGGGAAGATGTAGAAGCGCCATGAGTGAAGATGTGCCTGGGAAGAAGGGAGGGATGGAGGAAAGTGTTTTCAGTTTTGTCTTTGTTTCTCACTATCCTACTCTATTTTTAATTGGCAATTAATCTTCCCCAGTCAAGTCTGTTTCACCTGTTATGTTAATTAACGAGTGATCTCCCTGTCTTTACTTGACCCATGAGCTTTTTCATCTTATTTTCTGTCTCTGTCTTGCAGAGGAAGGGGAGAGCAGCTGGGTGGGGGTCTGGCAGTCAGCCAAGCTTCACCCATCACAATACTGTAGATCTAGGACATAAATTATCTAGCCATTAAAGACTGTGGAACAGCCTTCCAGAGTCATCTAAAAACAGAGGTTAATTGTTTTATGAAAAGGCTGATGTGGTATTGTTTCCTGCAGCAATGACACAAGACATCAACAACCCCAACGTCTTTTGTACTGATAGACCTCTAAAAGTCATACCATGAAAGACCAAATCAAAACAAAACCAGCTGTTGAACTGTTCTGATCTGCACTTAGCACAAGAAACCCAGTGCTATGTATAAGACCTTTTAATCAGACCCTTAACACCTCTTTTCAGATAAATGCCTTTAGAAATGCATTCAACGATGACAGTTATCAGCATTTTAGAAAACAGCAGCAAGTGAATGTCAGCAACTAGTTCCTGACAGCATTCAGGTCTAAATGAAATAAAACACCATTTTGTATTACCCTGCCTACAATTTCAAGCACTGCTAGTGATTTTGTATTCCCAGTTCAAAATCAGTTAGCGGGTGATTTGTAGAAAGCAGGTACTCAGCATTGTCTGAAAATCCTGTACACCTGACAACATCTTTAAGAAACAAAAGTCACTTTTAGAATTCCCAGTCCAGTTTTTACTTACAGGTAATTCTCAGCACAAAGGTCTTGTTACTTTAGTTTAATGAAAGCAAACAGGAAAGAACAGGGGAAAAAAAAAGGTTGTGTGAAAGAGTACTAACCACTGGATTTAACAGCTTTTTGTGCAAGAGCACAAAATGCCCTGCCTTACTGAGCTGTAATGTAACATTGCTTGCTTACACTGTTACAGGTCTGAATTGGCAATACTAAAAATTATCCACCCTTAAGAAACTCACTTGAGTATGGCCAGTGTTTCAAATTAACACTGGAGTAAGAATACTTTCAAATTAAAACAAATTATTATGAAGCTAAGTATAAGTTTTATCATGTCACCAGAGAATTCTAGATTTAAAAAAAAAAATACCCACATGAGAGCAAAATGTAAATAAGACCTGCCGACAGATACAAATATCCTGAGGAATATCAGTCTAAGGTAAGAACTCCAATTTCTACAACAGTTTGTTCTCATCGTACTATGACATCCAGCATCTTCCAGATAAAAAAAAGCGATAAAAAAGCAATAAAATAGTCTATCTTGGTTGTAAGCCCTAAAGTAAAGGATTACTGTGATAAAGTCAAGCAGTTGTCTCTGTAGAGCATTTTAGATTGTCTACAGCAAAAAAAGATGCGAGTTAGACATAAGTACAGGAAGAGAATCTCTCTGGTAGTGTTTGGCATTAACTAGTGAAAAGCCCTCAAACTGTTAGACTGGTGCTTCTCCTTCCTAGAGTTCTTACCATGTTCCTTTAGGTCGCAAGGTGTTGAATGGGTTTTTTTGGGCAAAGAGTATGGTAGGTTCTCCTAGCAGAACTCAGATGGCCACATACATAAAGTTGTGAAATCATAACCATAGTATAAAAAAAAGAATATGTTGAACATAATACTTACAATATTAAAGTACAAAACTCTGGGGAAAGAGATATTGCTGTAATTTCCCAGTGGCTGGGAAAGAATTGACTCCAGGTGCTGCAATTAATTCATTGGGAAAGAAATAAGTGGATAATAGCAGAGAATATCAAATTCCCAAGGTTGATTTATTCACAATTATTTGTAAGCCTGAGCAGGTGTCTTGATGGCAACATCAGCAGTGAATTTTACAATTCACAGGTGTAACGCCCCTTTCAGAACTCCAGCAAAGACAGCTGTGTTTGAACAACTTCAGCCTGCCAGCAAACAGTTTCTCATACCCCTGCTTTTCCCAAGACACTGTTCCCAAAACCGCTGCAAGCTTGTTCGTCTCTCTCTCTACAAAGAAACTAAAGCCTCTTTGTGCTTAGGCACAATCATAACCTTATTTAATGTATTCCTGTTTTGCAACTACAGATATAGCAGGATCAGCAATTCCCTAGTATACAGAAGCAAGGTTACTATTTGCAGTCTTTGAATTTTCCTCAGTTACAAGCCATGCAAAACTCCAGTGAAATGTTTGGAGTTTGCCACAGAACTTATCAATTCATTTTCGATAATCATAAATGCCCATTCCAGAGGTGGAGTAACTGCACAATCAATAGTGGGACAAGGGAAACTAGAGTCCTGAATCCACATTATACAACTGTGACTTAAATGACTATACCTTAAACACTTAAACTTAAGGAAGAATTAACCATTTTATAACAGTATGAAAAGGAACCTCAAAGCTCCATTGCTAAAAACACAGCTGCCTAATAGGAAATACTGTGTCATGGGTGCAAAACTAAAATATGCTTTTCTCTGTGCTGTGGCTACTTCATTTTGTCATGTAGGAATAAAAAAGTCTTCTTATTAAGTCTCAGTATGGAAATCCATCCTTCTATAAACCCTCTAGAAGTGAACAGATATTAAAAATGCAGGTTACCTGTGTTCTGTAAATTCTCAAAGACAGCAGATATACTATGACTTGTTATTTTCAATGGTGTGAACATAGTTTAAAAGTTACACTATTATTTTAATGGGGTATTTGAACAGCATAAAGGAAATCAAGAAGAGGAAAAAGTCTCTTCATTGTACTTCTAATTTGGTTAACAAACACCGAAATCTGTGAGAAACACTGGTGCTCAAGCAAACTGTGAAAGCCTATTAAAAGCCACCATGCATCAGGGCATTAATTCTAACCTCACTTAGATACTGCAATGCAGCAGATTTATTGTTCCACCAATTTTCATGACTTATCCACACAAGGTCTCTCTAGTCGACATATGAAGGCTAAATCCTTTTTGCTGTTGGATATGTGGTCTAGATATCCCAAGGAGTGAAAGCACAAGGCTAGCAGAGAACAAAAGCAACTGCTGCACTGAAGGCAGTGCTTTTAAGAATGGCATTTTAGTTCTAATGAATCTCTTCCTGACACTCGAGCATATCAGAAGTACAGCTTTCTTGTACCATTGTGATCTCGGTTCCCTGCCCCTCAGTCAGCAGGGGCTGAGATTGACAGCTCACTTAACTTCATAGGGAGAGAGAGTACCTCTTGCCTCATGTAACTTAAAAGTGAGCCTTCTGGCTGGATAAGAGAGACAGGCTCCAATGGGAGAGACATCTGTTCTTACTCAACTAAAAGGAAGGTGGTTCTGATGCCAGGATTCAAAGGCAGAATAATGAAAATAGGGCAGAGTGGAGGAGCCTTTTTACACTGAATGATACTTATGATCCCCTAGTGGATGTCTCCTATGTTAAACTTCAAATTTTATTCATACCTACAATATCATGTGCTTTGTTCATTAAAATAATTCAATATCATTATACAATTATATTTGACTATGAAATATGCTCAGTAACTGCAATCAGGTTGTAATTACTTCACAAATATATTTGTAAAACCTAACAAGCTCTTCCAAAATTACAACGGCACTCCCCTCCCCCCCNGGGTTTTTTCTCCCCCCCCAAAAAAAAAATTTCACCTTAATGGCATTTCTATGAACCACATATTTCAAAACTCTTCTGTATTATATAAAGTCTGCTACTTCATTATAACATGTTTCTTTACATAGAGAAAGGTTACCTAAGTCCCCAATGGCTGAGAAGAGTTAAATACGCACTAGCAACTCTCATGCATCAATTAGTCATATAAAATAGGAGCAGGTCAGAAGGAAAAAGCTACAGTTCCATAGAAATAATTTTTTAGAAATTCCTCATCAGTCTCATGTTGTTATTGCTAAGTTTACCAATAGTCCAAGGATGGCATTTGTGATAACTTCTGAAATGCAAGTACTTCATGGCCCTCTTTTTCAGCCAAGGCATACTTTACTTTAGTATTAAACTGCGATACAGCTTCAGAGACAGTTCAGATAAAGTCCTAAAAGGAAAATACCTGTTAATATTTTAGAGCTTGAATAACTAGACAAAACGGAAGGGAGAACTTGTTATAAATCCTTAGCAAATTTCTATGTGTGTGCGCATGATGGTGTTCTGCTTAAGTGTAACAGACTATAACAACTCGGGGGGGTGGGGTTGGGGGGGGCGTGTTTGGGGTTTACTTTGTTTTGTTTTTTTCCATAGCAGGTTCATTTAGCCTTGAATTTCTATTCATTGTTTCTGTACTAGAACAAAAGTGCTAAAATATTGCAAATAAACATGGTAATCTCTGCTAATCCATGATCTAATGTGCTCTTGTGGCATTTCCAGCTAAAGTCATGGAATAAAGAGATTTTGAGATAGAGATAGAGAGGGACTGGTGGGAGATGTGGTGGTCG
>WAAD01027005.1:407595-429009 GCA_013389945.1 Fregata magnificens | reverse complement strand
CTTGAACGTGCCACAAGCATGTATGAAGCATTTCGGTAACAGGGGAGTGCAAAAGTGATCAAGAGGCACTAATATCTAAACTTACTTCACTCAGAAGGAAAGCCAATCTTGTGAGGCACTGCAGAAGTTGAAATAGTTCTCATACAGCTGACATAAATAGCATGTGTAAGGAGCATTTAGTATCATTAACAGGTGGTCATGGAACTAGCACTTCTCCATTTCCACACTGAGGTGAGACACATAAAACTCCAGGAATCACCAAGTAGTAACAGCAGATAAAGGCACGATGCATTAAAAGTATCAGAAAATATGCCAGTACTCAGTTCTGGCACTGACATTCAGAGGTTTAATTCAAGATTTAGGCCAGCTTTTCTTTTTTGTTTTTCCTTTTTTTAAGCCATCACATTCAGCACATTTATTTGACTTTAAAAGAAGCCTCATTTTAAAGTTAGAACTCAACTGTTCTACAAGGTGATATGACCCCTAAGTAGCAAAAAAAATACCTATTTTCCTAGTTTAGCTAACACTGAGTTGCATGGGTATAAGCATGTCACTATACAGATGTATTTTATTCTGTTATTTTTTTTCTAACTTCAGACATATTTTCCTCCCATAGCCTAGGTAATGATGCTGCTTATATTCCAGCTCTGACAGGTAGGGATGTCACCACCTGTTGGCTAAAACACTCTGCTCAGCTATCAGCAGGTAATAAGCCTTTCAGTTCACATCTTTAAGTTGCCAGTACATTTGACATGGTGATAGTTTCTTCTCCCTCCAAAATTTCAGAGAAATTGATGAGCAAGATGGACACGGTGCCGGTGCCTCTTCAAGTGCTGCATTTCCAGTTCACTGTATTCCGTAGGTGTTAAATTACCTAAGAAAGGTCCTTCTTACAAGCAACATCAGGAGAAGATAGACTGAAGTTCTACTGAGTTTTATGCAGAGTTATCTATTCAAAAATTCAGTTCCCCAAAGTAATAAAGAACATTTCAACAGTTGTGTATTGTTTTATCTTCCTTTTGAGAAACTGATCTTTCCAGAAAGCCCTATTTTGCTCAGTTTTATCAATTGTCATTAATAAATGCAACTACTGAGAAACAGCCTGCTCCACCACTCTCCAGAGCCACCCACCTCACTACTGGCTGTCTATTTAAAGATTTTCATGAAACTTGGATTTGCTACCCTCCAATGACCACCCCTTCCAAAACACAGGGGATTACCTACATGGCTCTATGCAAAAAGCCACCACCTTAGAATTCCCAGAACTTGTGGAAGACCCAGTCACTCCAACCCACCTCAGAGCAGATGTTGAGCCACGTGTTGTCATTCATGATCATTACTCATTTTTTATTTTAAGAGGCTAGCTTTAAAAGCACTAAGCCTCTTAAGGAGAATCTGCCATTTGTTTAACAAGTTATAGAAACTGCATGGATATGAAAAATTATAAGAGTGTAGTAAAAGTACAGAAAACGAGATTGGCTTCCATTTCTGCTTGATTTTAGCATTCTAATTTTACATCATATTCATGAACTGTTCTGTCTGAAAGCCAATATTACAGTGGTATAGGAGGTCGTAAACTCCAATGGCAATGAAGCTTAGCAACTGAAATGAGAAAAATTTTTCAAGTTATTCCACAAAAGCTCTGAGCAGTCTTTAATTTCAACATGAAATTTCTTCAATTATGTAGATGATGAATTGCTATTCTTTGAAATGCACCTAACCCACAAGGACAACTTGAAATTAACATTAACATGAAGCGTCAGGTAAAGAATGTCCATCATCTTCTATAGCAACAGTTATCAGCATTCATATTTTGGGGTTTTTTTCTAAGGTACTTTCAGAAAGGTCTCCTTAAAATCATGAAGTTGAAGTGAAGTACCATTTAAAAAAGGAATCTCGGATAAAATACTTTATATCAAATTGAGCAAAGACAGACATCAGATTTTTAGTTTTATACTCCTATTAAGTCTGTTTTGCCCACAGAATTTTGTCTGTGATATAATTAAGTGGTTTAACATACATTATTCTACAATTGCCATTTACTGAAGAAGTGTAAGTCTGGTTAAAAATGAAAAATATTTGTTCATTGTCTGCATTGTAAATTTATAGCTGGCAGCATGCTAAAACAGAAAAACACCCTACAGATTAGACAAGCTGTTTTCTAAAGTACTTAGTTGCTAGTAGATATGCATTACCATACTACATTGAGATGTTTTCTAGCTCAACATAAAAAAGCCCTGTAAAAGTGCAAGTGATCCAACTATCATTCGATGAAAGACAGATCAAGTTAAGGGGCACCACACAAGGTAATATCTGTTTGTTTACAACAGGATGCCATGACTAGACTAAACTTGCCTCATGCTCTGAGGTGCCTAAATCTTAACTGATACTGCTACTTCTAGGTAATTAAGATAGTATTTTCTTTTCTTGCTGTCTCTAGTCAACATTTCCTTCTCTGTCTCCAGTTCAGCACAAAAGATTCAAGTCATAAAATACTTTCATTCACCAGTTTATGCTGAATGGCATATCAGCACTTGCATTCTGCTTTGCACAAAGGAATAAACATTGCTTATATAGCACAGCTGAAACAAATTTGAAATAATAATGTAGAAGACATAAGGCTAACACATTTTTAGGGTCATAGGGCTCTACGGCCCTCTCTTGAAGGTCGCCTGAAAGGGACACTAGTGCACTGAATTCAAAATTAAGTAGCAGGCTATATTTAGAATGATTTTAAAAGCCAGAAATCCTAAGATAATGTAATTTTTATTCAACTGCTAAACTTGCCTTAATTAAAAAAAGGGTAGAAAAAGGTCACACGTACCATCACTGATATACCTTTAGTACATGAATTAGAAGTGAGGGTGAGGTAAGGACAAAGTGAACGCTTTCACATACCACCAGAAAAGCCTTAAAGTTAAGCGTGTTCAAGGAAATACCAACTTTCAGTTTCTCCAATAAAACAGTTGTATGCTTTTTTCCCCCCCTCCCAAAAGATAACCTCTTTGAACATTCAGTCTAAGTAGTTTTCCTTCTAATTATATGTTTCAAATGCTTCTATTCTCAATTATAAGCTCACTTTAAAATGGTGGATTTAACTCACTGCTGCAAAACAGCAGAGGCACATGTGTGAACCATGTAGCAACAACTGATCTCATCCAAATACAAAGTCCAAAATAAACATAATCTAAAGGAACGCAGGATCATCATGTAAGTATGAAAGCCTATTTCAGTGTATTTTAAATGCCCAGTTTCAGTAAAAGGTAAATTAAAACCCCTGGGGAAATGCATGCAGATTATGATTATGCAGCTTAAGGAAAACAGTCTTTAGAAGTCCAATAGCATTAAGTGCACCAACTTTCCACTGCATACGCCGCTGTGCAAACATCATACTTTATCTATGCTACATGCTTCAGCAAACTCTCGTGATTTTTCGTTTGCAGAAAACTACCTGCACAGTCTTCTAAAACACAGAAAAACCATCAGATATCGAACAGACTATTGAAATCCTGCTAGCTGAGGAAGAACTTGCATGTATTTCCTGCAATTTGCATGGTTGTGAAGGTACAACTGACAACAATAACTTAATTGTATAAGAACTGAAAGACAAACCTGGACCTGCTGAAAAGCTTTCAGTCTCTTCTTGAATCTAGAAGGTAAAACAAAATCACATCCTCGAGCTAGCAATGCCAACTCCTTTCTTAGATCAGGATCTTGCCGCAAAGAAATCTCCTTTATCCTCATGCTTTCGGATTTCATATAATGTCTCTGTGTGCCAGTCCAGGCACTTGAGTCCCAGTAAATAGCAGAGCTGTTGTATTATCACACAGTGCCACTTAAAGCAGCAGCTGCGTCCGAGTTCTGTGATATTATAAGAGAGTCAGCTCAACTTCGCCTGCTCCATACATTAAAGGGAACTTGGCTGGAATCACAAAAACAGATTGGAAAGTCACTTTGGGGGCCTGCCCTTTCGTACATGCATTCCAAAGTCTAAATGGGACAGTATGGAAAAAAACAAACCTGTTTGGAGGAGCATCTATAAAAGCAGCTTCCAATTTTAAAAAAGCAAGCCTTAGAGGAATGCAGAGAGGCCAGCCGTGGTCATTCTGTAGCTTCCTCCTCCTCCCATCCCCCTCAGTTTTTCCTTCTGTCACAAAACACTCACTGTCTAGCTTCAATGAAGTACCTCACCAAAGGATAAGGCTTATTACACAGCAATTAAATTCCTTTTAACTCTTCAGTCCTTTAGCAGGAACCCTATTACACTGGGAAAATGAAGGCGACGACAGAAAAAGCCGCAGACAGACTTTGAGTGGCTCACACAGTTTCATGAAATAGGTTTTTTTTTTTTTTTTTTACACTCATCTAGATTTTTTTTTTTTTACACTCATCTAGATCTAAGTTACTGTATCACATGAATCTAATCATTCAAATGCTAAGGCAGAAAGCAGTAGCAGAAATGAGGCAAATGTTACTACAATGAAATGCTGCTTTAAGTAATGTTTTACAGAAAAGCTACATTAGAAATATCAATGATGTAACAAAATCTGAAAAAAGTTGACAGAATACTTTTTTTTTCCTTAATTGGGGGTTTTATAAACATTAACACCCACATACTAGATTGCATACCAGTCACATTTCAGTAGCACTAAAGTTAGATTCAGCTACCACTCTATTTTCAGTTTATTGAATCTCAAATACATTGGGGGGCGGGTGTGTGTGTGTGTGTGTGTGTGTGTGTGAGGCCATGTTTTAGTCCACAGCAATCTTCTTCCCAGAAACAGAAATCTGATAAGCTTTTGTGGAAATTAAAGTGGCCTTCTGCCCTTCCTCCTTTATGGTTTTAGGTACATTAATTGATAACTGGTGAAGTTTTCACATTTTAAATGGGTATACCTTTACCATAGCAATCTTTACGAAATACTGCTATTTTGATAAAGTTTTTTTTCAAATATCACCATTACAGCTATGGGTATGGCAACTCTTGCTATTCCAGTTCAAGCTGTGAATGCTCTTAGCGGCCCCAAATTCTCTAAGATGTTGGTATGTTGCCCATGTATTATCTGTACCTTGCCATGCACAAGTTTAGTTCCTAACAGCATGAAAGGAAAGATCTGGCCAGTCTTACTCTGTTTTCATCCCTCATGCTTTAAATAAGGCCACTTTCTTGATTACACAAAGATGTACACAGCCCAAGAAACGCTAAAACAACTCTTTCACCACTAAGTTCGAGATTTCTCTTACTGGACTGCATTATTTTATCCCCACACTGTGTTATCTATAATCTTCAGCCCTATTCATCCATTCATAGCCATGCTGTCATGTAACAATATATTAAAACCCCACAGTAAATAGCCTCATAAGATTAAGAAGAAAAGGAAGCTATGAAAAAGTACTAGTGAAATATGATTTGTCTTAATTGGATCCTTTTTAGTTTATCACACACTGTTAGAAGGTAAATGATAACAAAAAGCCTGTTTTCTTCTTTTAAATTTAGTAACCAGTTTTCCCCACCTGCTTCTTTATTGCAACTCATTATGAAGATATTTATTTCTTTTGGAAGTGGGAGAACAAGAAAGGAATTGACAAGGCAAGAGTCAGACATGTTGTGGTTGGCATGACCAGACTATCAAACTGCGTCGAGCAAAACTGGCTGTCACTCACTGTCTTTTAGGAAGATCAAATAAACTAACCTGTGATAACCCTTGGGCCACAGGGAAGCCAGTGGGGAGCTGGGCGCGCAGCACACAACAGCAGCATGCCTGGAACTTGAGACGAAGGACTGAGGTGTTAGAGTAGGAGAAGAATCCTACTCTGGCAACAGATACCCGTACCAGACCAAGATGTTTGGGGAAGGTCAGGAAGGTTGTATTGCAAGGCAGACTGCATTTCAGGTTAGGCAAAATAGGCCTTAAAGTAAGGAAAGGTATCTTCTCACCTAAATTGCATTCTATTTTCACCCCTTTTCACCAGGTGATGCGCTCCCATTCACCACTACATTCACAGTCTTGTTTGAGGTGGCTGTAGTATGTCATTAAGATGACTGACTGCCACATGGAGAGCTAACCTAAAAGACTGGAGTTCCAGTTCACCTGAACCTGCTGAAGGAGCCTCAGTAAGAAATCAGTGTTCTGAACTCCATTTTGGAAAGAGTTGCAGATTTCTCTCCTTTTTTCAAGTGGAGCTCACTTGAGCATCACCACTTAACCAGCGTATTATGTTCAGTATTTTGAATATTCTGTATTTCTTTGTTATAATATTACTTCACTGCCTGAGGCTGATGTTAAGTCAATCCCATTGTTAGCCTAATATTGTTTTAGCACTATTGTCACTAGTCTGATTTCAAACCTAGTGGTCATTTATATACCTGTGTCAAAAGTTTACAGGTTGCAATATATGAAGAATCTACATGCAATTGAGCATTTAGTTGCAATACGTCGTGAGAGGTAAGTACACTGGCAGCTATTAATCACCTCCTTTTCACCATCTGAACAGAAAAGGGTTTTGTATTGCCACATTTAAGGAGATATAAGCATTTGTAAAGCAATGTGGTCAAGAACCCCCTAAGATCTGTTTTAACCTTTTCAGTCATGAATTAGCCACAGGGGAAAGGAAAAGTCAGCTTCCACCCAGACTGAACTAGGAGTGTTCAGGTATAGTGTTACATTTATTCTAAATCTGAATTCTCTCCAGTGAAAGCTATGGCAAAATCCTTTCCTAGGTGAAGGGCTGGATGCCAGCCATGAAGTTGTTCGAGTATCCTGGCAGCTTATTATTAGCTTGATAAACAGAGGGGAAGATGCATGCTCAGAGCTTCCTTCCAAAGCTAAAGATACACACTATGAATGGATCCGACTCAAGGGACTGTGGCTAAAGAGTTTACCACTTTAACAGAGATCTGAACATACACAATAGCAGTGTAATATTTATGTGGCTTTAACACAAAAGTATTCAAGTGAGATAAAGATGAAGATCACTAATATTTTGGGTAATGTGGAAGAAATGGAAACCTGAAGAATATCTCAAAAAACCTTAAGCATTTGCCTACAAAAATGCAATTTCTTGTCAGAAGCATACACTGACAGTAGATTTAAAGTCTTAAGAGATTATGGGGAACTGACCTTGAGTCTGGAAAAAAGCATCCAAGCATTAATTTAAATATGTAATAAGACGTATTCAGCTATACAAAACCTTTAGTTGCTGGGGTCCAGTCTTCAATCCAGTAACATGTGAACCAAGACGACAAAAAGCCTGTTTGGCCTTTGGAGACAGTTTAAATAAGGCTGAATGAGCAAGCCCAATGGCAACAGTGTGCAACCTAATAGAATCCCTCAGCCTGCAATGCTGCAGAAATTAGAGTGGCTCCTGGGTTAACTGTGGAAAGAGAACTGTCACATCTCCACAACAGTCAACTAAAGGGTCATGCAACTAGAGTAACCCTTTCCAAGAGAAACTGATTAGTGAGGGGCAGAAAAGAGCAGTTAAGAGAAGATAACAAAGGCAAGGTAGCATCTTTATCAATATAGAAAAAAGATGAAACGGCATGACTAACAGTACTAAAGATATATTTCAGGTGTTTAAAGTGGGGAAAAAGGCACTGTTAGTACAAGCAAATAGTTCAGGAAGATATATATCAAAAAAGAAGACAAGCAGCTAATGATGCTAAGTAAAAGACAGCTACTATGAGGCAGGAAAGACAAAGAAGAATTTACATAAATATACCAGCAGACAGAAAAATGAAAGCAGTAATTCTTTGCTAGACTAGGAAAACAAGCAAACAATACAAAAAGCCCTGAAATGCTGGGTTAATTTTTTTTTCCTCAGTCTTCACAAAAGATTGTGACTAGACTATCACCATTATTTAATATTATCAAGAGTTATTTCTAGACCAGATAGTCCATACCTGACCTTTGATCTACTGAAAGATGCTAGAACTAGGTATGCCCCATCATTTGTATAATAATTAGATATTTGATTGATAATTCTTTATTTTCCAACTCAGATCAAAAGCTCCACAGTCAGACCGAATTTCTAACAAGTCTAACCCAATTTCTGCAAAACGTATTGCATAATAGTAGATGCAAACAACATCACACTTCAGTAAACATGCTTGTTGACTAGATGCATTATTTACACTAGCCTGCAAATCTTTAATCCTGCAGACCAGTGGCAGCCTGTGGATCATTCTTGTAACAGCAGTTCAAAGTACTGAGTAAAAACTAAGGGGAAAGATTAGAAGGCAATGCCCATCTCAGTCAGATCTGATTTTATGACCTACAAAGTGAGAAAACACAACTTAGGCAGGCTTGGTACTATCTGCAGTACCTTTCTGCTGAACACTATATTTAGCAACGTCCAGTGTTGACAGTCTAAATAAATGAATGAAGAACGATAGTGCTTCTCTTTGGAAAGAATTCTAAAACTCCCACTCAAGTTTTCAAAAAGGCCCTTGCAGGGGAAAACCTCTTTATAGCAATGGACTAGAGTCTCAGTTGCCCAAGTGTGTTATTTCACATTGTTATGAGCAATAAACAAAACAATCCCTTCTCAGGAGACAGTACATAGCAAGATTTACTGACCCTGAATTTTAGTAGAGCAGGTACTGTAAAACATGAAATGTCTAGAGAATGGGAAAATACAAGAATAAATGGGAAGTAGCAAAGAAAATTCTGCTTTTTATCCATATAACTGCCTAAGCAATCAAGAATATTAACACCACACAAGGTGACCCACTCAGGGGTGAGGGGGAAACCCACTGACACCGATTTTTCAATATTGAATTCACAAATATTGATTTTTATTTTCATTTCCCAAAACCCTGACTATCCTGAAATAAGGATGCACAAGGTTGAAACCTATCCATCCTTATACTGATGGATAAGGAAAGGGATTTAATGTGATCCCAAATAATCAGTTTTCCCAGTTCTTCAGACACTTATCTAACTTGCTTCTTGCTAGTAACTTCGCATTTCTAACTGCTCTGTATGGGAAGAGAACAAGAGGACAATGTACTTGTAAGCTGAACAGAATAACAAAGTAGTATTATCCATCCCTAACTCTTCTTTGGATGAGAGTCACCCCTTTTCAGCTGTACACTGACAAAACTCAGGGGAGACGAAGTCTACAATGTCTAGATCACAGAAGGAATCAAGTTATTATGCTCATACCCAGCTATCAGCTACCCAAACTGATTGCTTTAAAGTTATTGATAGTGTTTTGAGTATGGTGTGCTACACCGATGAACTGCTAGATGTTGTCACTGTGTAGTTAAGAAATCTACCTGCACAGGGAGAAACTGCTCCTTTGGCCTTGGAAGGAAGTTCATGTGAATCTGGGTCTAGATACACTTTTTTTTTCTTGGAGGATGCAATGCCTCCCCCATAGAACATGCAGACAATTAAAAAACATGGAAGTCTTGCACACACATGCCTTCTCTAATGATTATTTAAATTTTCCAGTATGCTTGGATTAGACAGAGCAATGCCTGGAGGTTCTTTCCACAGTTGCTGGGAGAATCCAGAATTTTTAGGAGGCAAGACAATGAATAAAAAGACACCAGTTAGATGTGAGATATATGGTCATGTTGGTAGCCCAGGAAGGATGGGCTGATCAGATTCTCTGCGCATTACCAAAAGAATGGCATGTATGTACACCACGCCATGGGCTGTTATCAGATTATAAGCAAGATAAGATACATGTCACCTTGCTATGATTACACTGCCTGGACTCCAAAGACATAGCACGGGACTTTTTAGATTGCTAACTGCATCTGGCAGACTAACTTCAGCAAGCGTCAACACTAGACACCATAAAACAGAAGCCTGACAGTTAATGGATGGTTTATATTCCTTTCAGAACAACTTTCACGTTCTCTGCCATCTTAGGAAAACATTATCAGTTTACATTTTATTTATCCATGTATAGCATAAACAGTTTTAATGGAAACACATTGTTGGAATGGTGTTCTACAGATGGAACCTATTTACTATTCACGATCTTCAGATGACTCTATTCAACAGATCATGAAAACGAGGTACGCCCAAATTGATGCATTGGTGCTGCTGAGGTGGCTATTAAACAGAGAAAGGCCGAAGCAAAATATCTAGTATGGATTATACAAATTAAAGTCACACTTGCTCTAATAAGATGCTGGGTTTTTACATTTTAGATGAACCATGATGCTACAGAGACTATCCACAGAGGAAGCTACACTCCACAACATACACATTTGTAACTTTACCAAGGTAAGCCTCTGAAATGAAGAATCAGTTCAGCCTGATTCAGAATGCCACTGAGATTTTCCTACAGGAGACAGCAGCTTTTATAATGGAGTCTAATGTTATGTATTATGCAACTTTTCAAAGGCACACAGGCCGGTTAGGATATTTAGTCATTTCTAGATTGGTTTTATTTACCTTGTGTCACCTTAATTTAAAATTTGACAGAGTAATCTGGTATAAAGAACATGAATGACAATGTTCTATAACTGTCCAGCAATTTATTTAAACATTGCACCAGCTGTTCAGTACTTAATCATTTTGACATGAACTGATTTTTCAATTAATCCTTTCAAAAACACATTTATATCTTGGAATTTCATAATTTCCAAAACTAGAAAGATTGGTGTATGAAAGTACAACCACTACTTTAGTCCCAGCATCACAGGTTAACACGACATGTAATTTAGTCCCTGAAATCACAAGACAATAATTTTGAGTCAGTGACAGCTGCACGACAGCTTCTTGCTTATGCTTTTGCTTGAGATTTCCCTCCCCAAAGATCTTAAAGAAAAACCAACAGATCGGGAAGCTTAAGATACAGACCTTGTTCTACAAGGCAGCCAGTAAGATTGCAAATTGTAATTTACCAACCAACAATGGGATTTCTGGTAGGACTCCTACAGAGACTTTTGAACTAACACTACTGTGTTGATCATGAATCAGTACGAAATCATTGCTGATACAGGAAATGCAGAGGCAACAGAAACTATAGTGGTTTCTACAGAGCTAAATGAAAAGTCATGCACTTCCAAATTTGCAAGCAGGGTACAGCGGTAAAGAACAAAGCAAAGAAAGAAGGCAGAGCAAAGAAGCTGGTCACTAGTAACCAAATGAACTTTAGCTTCCAGTATGATAACTAAAGGGGCAACCATTACACATGAAGAAATTAGAAGTAATAAGACAACTTACAGAGGTATAACACCACAAATACATTGCCAGAACAGCAACAGTACTCTTGACTACCAATCTCCTCCATTCTCCATCACTGGAAGTCTTGATGTGAAGTCTAAATATTTTTCAAACATTCTAGAAGATCTCTCTAAAATACTAAGCTTAAATTTGTTACTTGATAAATAAGCAAGTAGTCAAAATTTTAGGAGGTATTCTTTAGCATGTTAACAGCAAGTAAGACAAAAAAAATCACCAATTTTGTTAAAATCTTAAGTTACAACAGAAGACTTTTTAAAAGTATTTGCTGTAAATGATGACTATTCATGAAGACTAGTAGTGGACCGAAGACAAATCTAGCCCATTAAGTGCTTTCGCTACAGGCTTGGGGAGGAGTGGCTGGAGAGCTGCCTGGAGGAAAAGGACCTGGGGGTGCTGGTTGACAGCTGGCTGAACATGAGCCGGCAGTGTGCCCAGGTGGCCAAGAAGGCCAACGGCATCCTGGCTTGTATCAGGAATAGTGTGGCCAGCAGGAGTAGGGAAGTGATCGTGCCCCTGTGCTCGGCACTGGTGAGGCCGCACCCCAAATACTGTGTTCAGTTTTGGGCCCCTCACTACAAGAAGGACACTGAGGTGCTGGAGTGTGTCCAGAGAAGGGCAACGAGGCTGGTGAAGGGTCTAGAAAACAAGTCTTATGAGGAGCAGCTGAGAGAACTGGGGCTGTTTAGCTTGGAGAAGAGGAGGCTGAGGGGAGACCTTATCGCTCTCTACAACTACCTGAAAGGAGGTTGTAGTGAAGCAGGTCTTGGACTCTTCTCCCTAGAAACTAGTGATAGGACGAGAGGGAATGGCCTCAACTTGCATCAGGGAAGGTTTAGATTGGACATCAGGAAAAATTTCTTTACCAAAAGACTGGTTAGGCATTGGAACAGGCGCCCCAGAGAGGTGGTGGAGTCATCAACCCTGGAGGCGTTCAAAAAAGGTATAGACGTGGCACTCCAGGGCCTAGTTTAGGAGGCATGGTGGTGTTGGTTGATGGTTGGACTTGATGATCTTAGAGGTCTTTTCCAACCTCAATGATTCTATGATTCTATGATTCAACATTACTTAATTTCAAATAGTTTGCTTTATTTCTTAGTCAATGAAGTGTGCCACAAGGATAAATATTATTTACAATATATCAGTGATGATCATTATCTAGTAGAAATGTTTAC
Source organism: Fregata magnificens (assembly GCA_013389945.1). Taxonomy (NCBI): domain Eukaryota; kingdom Metazoa; phylum Chordata; class Aves; order Suliformes; family Fregatidae; genus Fregata; species Fregata magnificens. The sequence continues at coordinate 416,627 of WAAD01027005.1, read as the reverse complement.
AAAATCTAAAATATTAACTGTTTATCAATACACATCTAGCTTCTAAATGAATAGAACTGTTTGGAAACTGTTCTCCTGGTTCTGCTGAATTCTAAAAACAGATCAAGTCAAGCCATTTCATAAGCGCTACAAGCCTTGATTTGTCAAGATAAGGTCAAGAAGGTCCAATCAAACCTTGTTCATCGTGGGCACATTTACAACTCCATTTTATAGATATTTTGCAATGTTTCCCTTGTCACCCACTCAAAAGGTCTTTCCCTGCATTCTCCTTGCATACAGATTTCTACAAATGTTGTGAAAATCTCCCTGTAGTCTTCCAACTTGTCTCATTTGTTGCCTGAAATCAGCCAAAGTTTCTAGTAAGATGTGCATAGAACAAATATATAAGACTAGTTCCATATAAAATGAAACTAAGCCGTGTGCACAGGGCTATTTAAGCACATGTCCCAACAGCCTTAAGAGCCCATTATCCCTGCAAGTACCTGTGGTCAAGAAATGGTACATGGGTGGCTGAACAGTTTCTAGCTATTTTTTTTATATAGAATAGTGATTGCTACGCAAAAGGGGCACTTCTAACGTGAAGTGCCAGAACGCACTTTTAAAAACATCTCTTGATCACTGGTTAGCTTTCTATGGACCCACTTTAAGTTTTATCTGTTGTTCGCAGAATACAAACTAATCTTATTTACCAAGACATTAGTACCAGCTGGTTAACTTGAAGACAAGAACACCAGACTAATCCAACCCAACACAAAGGAGTTATTTACATATAATGCCACAGAACATTAAATTTAGCAACCATTTGTTGTGGACTGCAGAAAACGAGAGTGCTTAACTGGTATCTTCTCAAATCAATGCAACTACTTAAGTTGCCTAACTTTCATTAAATTTTTCAAGACAGTTGTGTGTGCAAAGCCTCTAAATTTGCAAGACTCAAAGCCATATGGTATTACCATTGGTATTTTGTAGATTTTCTCATAACATTGCTTGCTGAAAAATTCTGTGCGGTCATTGACTAGGTCTCTTGGTGGACAAATTAGTTCACTGGATGAACTGCATTAACTGTACTAAAGTAAGCCCACACATACTTTTGGCCTCAAGCTTATTTCTTGCTGACAGGGTAAGCGTGGGGCATATGGAGACGTTCTCAAAAATATAAGACAAGTTCTCAAACATCATTCAAGGAAAAAAAGAAAGCTATCTCCTCTATATCAATATCTAATTTCCTCCCAGACTGACCACCTGTTAAAAGAATGAACTGTTTAAATGACTGATGTAAAGCTATAATTAAGCTTAAATGTTTTCAAAGACTGGGCAGAGGGAAGCAACTGGAAGTAAGTAATGATCTTATACAGCTATGAACTTTTTTTGTTTGTTTGCTTTTAAGTGACAGTTACTCACACAGGAGAGAGTGCCTGTGATTAATAAATTTCATCCAAATATTTGAATTTGTCCTGTGTCAGGATTCAGGTGAATTTTGAATTTGAAGAAAGCCATGTATAATTCTGAGTTCAATTTTTCAGCACCAGAAATGCCAAAACCTCTTAAGACTGAGTGCAGCACATAAGAAATATTTATGAGTTTCCAGCAGGACAGAAATATCTTCTCTTTCAAGTGCAACTGCCACTTTGAAAGAGGACAAAAGACCACTATTTCTTCTAACAAAGCACAATGTGTCAACAGAATTAATACTACTGCTAAGAAAAGTGTAACATTTATGTCCCAGGGTACAAGATGCAGTTAGAATAAAGAGCACTACCAAAAAGCTACAATAGTGAATAACTCAGTTTCTCATTTATACATAAAATGAATAGCTGGTTCTCTAATCAGGATAATGATTCTTCTATTCCAAGCTATTCAGTACAGCAAAGGCTAAGAAGAATAACACAACATACTACCAGTGCTGCTTATGCTGACTACTATTATTTCACCACATTTGAAACTAATAATGATTTTCTAGGAACACCTATAGCTGCACTCTTCCAGACCTTAATATGAACTTCTGGCTGTCCTTCCTTTGTTGGCACCATAGAAGGACCTTTATTGTGAACACATTAGTGCTGACATCTGTCATAGTACCCTGTTATCATCATAAAAGTACATCAGTTTGATACCAGGTTATTTACAGTCTGCCTTTAAGTCACGGGCTTGAGTTGGAGGCCAAGTCCACCATCCTCCCCACTTAGTGATGGGACATGGCACTATTAACACTAGCTTTGCATAATAGAGAGTTAGGGAGCATACGCGTAGACCACACTCAGCACTGCACAGCGTAATCCGGTGTGCAGTGCAATGCTAATACAGCTTACATGACCCAGACTTAGTAGTTAGCATTGCTTCTAGTATTAAGTATACTAGGTAGTGACTCAGATGCAGACAACATATAAGACTAGACACTTGAAAGGTCAAGGCCAACATCAAAGCTTAATAACTACTTAAGTGAAAAGCTGGCAGGATTCAAACACTGTCATTGCTCTTACTTTTATGACATTTTATGAACGTCATTTCTCTCCTTGCTAGTAGAAGGTGGTGTGTGTTCCCCCCGCCCCCCCCCAAAAAAATACAACTTATAGCACACCTGCAGAACATGGAGATAGTCCACCACTGGTCTAAACGATACAGGTCTAGGCCTAGCTACCCTTTAATTCAAGTCATCAGAAGAACTCATCTGTTCCAACAAGCAACTGTTAAGTGTTAGTATGCTCAAACTTCTGTCAATGTTAAAAGGTTTCATTCCAGTCTCCGTTTAACCTAAAATAGATTCCAGTAGTACCACTCAATTTGAATCGACTAACTGGTAACAAAAATTTGGCAAGAACGGTAGTAATGAAAAAAGCTATGCAGCAATATAGTAAAGTAGTAAAAAAATTTACAAATTACAGAAATACAGCTTTAATAATTGTCATGGGATAACAGGCAGGAACAGAATGCTTATCAAGCAAAAGATATACAGAAACCAATCCAAGAAGCACCTTTATATCAAAGGTTGACCCTGCAGAGAAACGGAAAATAACCTTGAAGTGCTTCAGATCATATCACATTCTCTCTGCACCACCACCCCCCGAAAAGCTCATAGGGAATTCTGTGAATTGTTTCCCCAGATGCCTTGCACACCAGCTGGTTAGGATTAAACATCTTGCCTGCGGCATCTTTTAGGCCTTCAGGCCTGGCATTTTTGACAGTGTGATGAACAGTGTGCAATTGTGTATACTCCATATGTTTAAGATAATCTAGAGTGCCAGAAACACTGTTAAATCCATGTACAGTAGTGATAAGGGTTAGAAGAAAGCTGTGACAGCTATTCCTCAAGTTTGAAAGTTACAGCTCTAGAATTTCCTTTCTCTACAAGAATATACTCATAAAATATTCAAGACTTCAATGTTGAGATTTTTCCATGCCTCTGATTTTCTCTTATTTTAATACATTTATTATATATACAAATCACAAGCCTACTTGCAGAATACTGAGCACTAGCAAGGACTTCACACCACATAACAATGACCAGAACTTTGCAATTACATTGTTTGTACAATGGATGCAGTCAGACACTGACCTCACTCTGAAAGACACCATGCAAGTGAAGGGGAAGTACCTCCCCTAAAGGAAAAAACCCATCCCTAAACAAACACTGTTTTGTTTTCGCTTGCACTAAAACACACCATAAGAGGAATTTTCATGGTAGAGTTCTGTCTAGATTTCAAAATGGGCGTGTGGATTAAGCCAAGAGTTTATTCTAAATTAATGTTTTTCCAGAACCTGGCTTTAAGTGCTCTGTCCAGAAGAACAAATTGCTATTTGACATGCCTCAGTTTTTTGTTCATCTTTAACATAAAGACCAAGTAGGTGCTTTCATTATCTGAGAAAGTACTTTGGACGCGCTAATCAGTGGAGGGCTTCAACTATCTTGAAAGACAGCAAATTCTCCTCTGACAAGACATTAGTGTTACAGCAAAAACACATGGCAACTTCAGAATTTTGGATAAAAATAACCCTCAAACTTCAATTACAAGCTAACGTCTGAAAAAGAGAAGAGATCTCCCTGAATACCATAGCTGTCAGCTACAGTACTTTTAATGCTGTTTAACAGTTGCCACCAGAACACCAACTTGTTTTGCTCATATGCTACTGTTTAAGGTGTTAAAGATTAAATATCTAAGTAGTTTCAAGACTGATCTTCCAAGAATGCTTCCCATTCTGCAAAATATGTTTTTCTAACAAGTACAGAAACCTGTAGTGTGAAAATGTGGTTTCCTACACGTTCCTACTACCTACTAATAACCCGAGGATGACAGTTTTCTGTTATCAGCTTCATTGTTTGGTGTCCTTCAAAAAAGTTGCAGGAACATTTTAAGAAACAGGAAAAGGCGTACAGCAACCTTACCCATAATCAAATGTAGTGATTCAGCTCAGCGATACTGAAAATGTATCCTGCCAGAATGAGTTTACTGCTTTTACACTGCATTATGAGAATTCCTGTATACAGTAAGAAAAAGTTTAATAAGAAGATGCCTAAGTTGACTTATATGGCCCTAAAAGAAATAATTCTCCAGCTCTTTATGGCTGGATGTAAAAGCCCTTTCCTAATATCACCCTCAGACACACAGAGTTAAGCACATTAAATTTTACCATTTTCTAGGACTGCTATTTAGAATTTAAATGTGTATTACTGAACCTACAGTACAAGCTTTCTTTTTTAAAAAGCTACCTGAAACATTTTCTTCCATTTATAGAAGTGAGACAAGGACCTCAAACTTAAAGTCAAATGAGGTAGGTAAAACCATCGTGGCTCAATTTGTGAACCATGATTGAGTGCACAAAACCACATGCATTACTTTTGACACTGCAGCAGGTAGTTTATGGATGTACAAGAACGAAAGGGGTATATTTTGCTTTCTGTGAGAAAATACACTGTCATGGCAGGACATGCAATTATGCAACTCTTGGTGGTATTTTAAGAGCTGATGCCTGCTCCAAATGTAATTTACAGTTATTAAAGATTAGGAAACTTTTGGATGAAGCTTCAGCTCAGCTGAGTAATAAAGCCACAAATACATTTCTTATTGCTTGGAAACTTCCCCCTGCCCAACTTCTTGAAAAAAAAAAAAACCCCAAACCCCCAACAACCTCTCTAGGTTCTCTCTCAGCACTATACAAACAATTCCAATTAAGTAAAGAATGTTCCTCTTCATTAATCTCTTCTAGTTCTTCTTCATGGGATCTACTTAAAGCGATCAACCAAGACACACAAAGAGAAATTACAGTACATGAGTTAGCGATCAAGTACATCAAGTAACAGTGGCTTTTAATGGAAACTCTCCCTTTGCTTGCTTTTATCTGATACAAGAATAAACTGAGCATCTGCTAACTTTCTACATTTCACTAGAACAGGAAATATAATGGTGTGAACATAAAGAAAAAAAAAGTAAATCAATTGTCATGCCCTGCTGTCTGGCTAGTGATTACACATAAAATACAAGTCCCTATGACTTTAAAGTCAATCTAGACAAACTTCAGACTGGAAGTGTGATGTCTTGAAACTAAGAAGTGGGGACTCAAAGTTGTCAAGGTAGATTTGAAAATTAATATTTATGAAGACAAGGCAACACTTCAGATTAAACATTTTAGTGCAAAAGTAGTCACGTTGTTACTCCTGTGGGTCAAAAGGTAAGTATACATGTTCAATAGACACCAGTAACAGACAAGAAGTAACAGATACACTCTTAAACATGCTCAGCTCTAACCTCTCTACTCTTACCAACCTGAGAAGTCTTCCCTGGGACACTGGGAGGTTTGCCCAGCGTGTTAAGTTACACACCAAAGTATGTAGAGTGATTGGGAGCGATGACCACTTACAACTTACCAGTATTATTAAATTATATGAATTTATAGTCCTATAGCAGAAACAGCATGCCTCTTAACAACCCCTTTGATATAAGGCAGATCATATGTGCAATGCTTAGTTTTGTCAGTCACTGCAACATTTTCTATCCGGTTTTGGTTTTACAATTTATGAAAAGGGCTAGAAGTTAGATTGAACTGAACTGCAAGTTTAAAAAAAAATCCCAGGTTGGGCGCAGGGGTATCATTCTTGCATAGAGGGCATTGTCTATCATAAATCAAGACCTTCTTAGAAAGGACGCATTGCAGTACCAAAACAATTACTTTGTTAACATGCAGATTCAGTGGAGCCAAATTTGAGTCTTGTACTAACAATAGTGCCTGGTATCATTAGACAAGGGAATATTTTCAGTCAAGCGGTATGTTATAAAAATAACACTGCAAACAAATACCGGGACTTACATTTATCCACAATTAGATTGCATTTAACAGTGGTAAGGCCTGTTATTGAAAGCGTGGCATCTGAAGCATCTATACCTGGTTTGTGTTACCTCTGGCAAAAGTAAGTTAAATAAGAGGTATCCAACAACTGTGATCTATTTAGTAAACTAAATAGCCTTTGTAAACTACCACATCTGATAGAATGCTAGGTTTTTCTTTTAATATAAAGCATGAGATGTATTTCACGAATCACACCTGGTTAGTCATGACCATCTGACCTGTCCAGCCAAGTTTTGGCTTTCACAATTATTTCTCTTTCATTCTCTGACTCTAAATATGGGTCCTCCCCCACACTGGACACTGCTCAGTGGACACAAGGACATTACTGAAAACTACTTTTTTATTATAAGGCTATTTCTAGCTTTTCCACCACTTCTGGTTTGTTCATGCCTGTTAAGAAATGCAAGAATACAGATACTAGCTCTAACCTTATTGCATAGGAGAAGCAATACTTCAGAAAGCAAGAATCACTTGTTTTGACTTTTCCTTATCTATGCTGCACCCACTGAAGCAAACATAACACGTAAATTAGTTGCAACACAGATCAGTATTGCATGATGTTTGAAATTACAGCTCAAAACCAGGGTAGATATACAAAATCTAATCAGCTGTACCGGATATGGAATTTTTAAGATGCCTTCCCCTCTGCAGTTTTAAAGAACAAGGGCAATATTGCTCTTGACAGAAAAATTATTGGAAACAGAAAACAATTCATTTTTAATTTTGCGTCAGGCATGTATGGCTTATAGAAAGCAACAGAGCTGCAAGGAGCCAAGACAGTCTTTTGAAAGTTTAGGCCACCTAGCCATTAGCACTAACGACACATAAACATTGACATTTGATGCTCAGTGCTGCTGCTGCTGCTTCACTCCACTCCTGACACCTCCTGTGGGGAAACTAATTACTTGCATAATTTGCCAATACCACAAACACAAAATTCACTTCCATTTAAACAAATAGGTCTAATAAGGAAGAAACAAACTTACTACTCTGGTTCCTGAGGATCGGCGTGTTGCTCTAACAGTAGAAACGTTCCTTGGGCTGGCTGGAGTTGCCAATGGAAGAGTAGTAGAAAGTTGAGGAGGATTAAAAGCCATCAACGGCAATCTGGTATCTCCTAATATGCATTGCTTGGAATTGGAATTTTTATTAGCGAACCTCTCATTTTTACCATTTCCTGAATCTCCATTACCAATCTCTGTTTTCTCCTCATTCTTGATTCTTCTCAAGCAGTCCTTTAGTGTCAGCTGAGTTGCAGGCTGACTCAACCAGCATAAAAAGAGTTCATCCACCTTCATTTTCAGTACAGGTTGCAGAACTTTCCCAGGTGACATTTTCTACCAGTTTCCCCTTTTGTTGGATCAAATTCAAAAATAAAGGCTTGACAATCACCTACTTATTCCACTTGACTTTCAGTGTTTCACAGGCTCCAGGGTTCCTGTTAAGAAAAATACTACTACTTAATCTTACAGTTTTAACAAAGTTTTGATATTTATTCCCTCAAGATACCAACAGCTGTTCTGAGATACATGCTAACACGTGACTACGACATTTTGTAAGTGTAAGCCATTAATCAGTCAGAGTCAAATCCAGAGGATAATTGCTTTTCAAATCATCCTGTGTAAATGATGGAGACTGGAGAGAAAGAAACTGCACGCAGACTTTCTCGAAGAGCTATCTAACAAATGTTCTCCAAGAACATGTATTAAAATATGCATTTATTATGACAAATAGCCTTGAAAAGACCTATAATTGAACCTGCTAAGAACTAAATGTCTAAGCAGTTTATGCAAAGCCTTGGTGATAGTATTAAATTAAGATTTAAGAAGCAAGCCTTGCAGTCAAGAGATTTAGAGCTAAGACCGAAGGCTCAATTTTCATTCTGAAGTCTGTGCTTCTGATTCAAAATCCTGCATTGCCTATTGCAGCGCAACATGCATTGCCATATAAGTGATGCCCACCTGAACTCCCAAAGATCCTTCCTCAGGATTTGGTTTGACTGCCCACTTGGTACCACACAGTCATTTGATATTTTAAGAACCGATCTATTTGACATTCACTTTTACAGTTTTTTTAAAGCCAATGTGAAACACAATGTGATTCAAGAACTGGGAGAATATGATTTCAGGTTCAGTTGCTCACCTGAAACAGAAGGCATATTTTTTTAGAGAGCCAGAGGACTGGAGCTAAATACTGAGAACAGAACCCAAGTTACTATCATCATCTCCGCAATCAAATAACTTAGTGATCTGGTACAGTTTAACTAAACCCTGTGCTTCCCCCCGATTTGTTTTTTAAAGCCTTTAGCAATATTTGATCCATATGTAATAGGCAGGAAAGATATGCAAATACTTTGCTGAAGAAGCCCTAAAATGAGCACTTGAATTTGGAAACGAATAACACCTAGCAAATGAATGTACGATTAAAAATCAAAACTCAGTCTTCATCCCATGGCAGAACTACAAACCTTATCATACAGCACCTCTTAACTTTTTTAAACCTTTATGTTTAATAACCTCACAGCTAAGCCATTCCCTTGCTGAAACTGAAGGTCACGTTGTTTCACTAGGTTTTCAGACCAACACTTTTACAGCGCTCATCGCTGCCTCGGCAAGCCTCAGGCAGCACCTGCCCGGGCGGGAAGCAAGGCGGCGCCGCCCGGCGCTAGCGGGCACCCCGCTGGCCGGCCGGCC